>OX352761.1:128355755-128556076 GCA_947095585.1 Nephrocerus scutellatus | reverse complement strand
ATACCTGACACACTGACTCCTCTGAAACGTGATCTGCCAAGTATCCTTATCACTAATCAGAATACTGGACGTCAGACTACTCTGCAACGTGATCTAGCGAGGTATCCTTATCACTAATCAGAATTGTGGACACACAGACTCCTCTGAAAACGTAATCTAGCGAAGTATCCTGGTCACTAATCAGAGTACTGGATACACAAACTCTTCTGAAACGTCTTTTAGTGAAGTATCCCTATCACTCATCAGAATACTGGACACACAGACTTCTCTGAAACGTGTTCTAGCGAAGTATCTTTTATCACTGTTCACAAAGCTACGAACACGCAGCGTCAACAAACTCAATCACACTCCTAGTAACGCTGTTGCACTTACCAACATACCAACTTATAAGCATATATTTTTTAAGAAAAATAAACATTAAATCTGAATCCCGGAAACAAACAAATTTATTGTAACGGCCCATTTATATAAGATCTCTGGTCACGATGAGGATTCCCCGGCTATTAGTCTTAAAAACGTAAATGAAGTGTCTTGATATTCAGCTCGCTGATAAGCCATTGAGTTTGGGTCGTGCTCGGGCGGGTTGCGAAGAAGAGGAAACGCGTAGATCCGACTAAACTGGCGCCTTTGCTCCTTTCTATGAGTAGCTCACGACACAGACGTGCTAGCGCGATAATTATTTTTTTTAATAGAGTTTATTTAGATCTACTTAAAGTAAAGTAAACCAATAAAAAAGTATTAAAATGCAATATGTCAGCCCCATCCTTTCAAATCAAAAATATAAATCTCGCCTATCTTAGGGATGGGGGGGCTAATAAATATCCACGCAAAGGTACCCCGTTCGTAGTCAGGCGAGCGAGACTGTTTCGGGAGTGGTACAAAAATGAAATTTCCTCCTTAAGGGTCGATTGTAATAGACTTTCGCGTGCTTGGGTTAGTGTCAAAATTAAACGAAATACCTGCGCTTGTAATCCTAAAATTACTGTTTCAGAAAGAATTTTTTTAAAATGAAAAAAAAAATTGGAGGTGTAGACACAATACGACTTTCTTTTACGGATGTGGCCAGAATCTTCAGGTAATGTATATTATTTTTTTTTATTTTTTCTCTTTTTTTAATTTTTTTTTAATTTGTCTCAAAAATGCTATACTTTTTGAGATATTTTCAAAAACTCGAAAAACTGTTCAAGTAAACTACCACTCCCGGTTGGCCATGATTGCTCAAAAGAGCCAAAGCATAAGTATTGTTTATAATCAATCGACAAAATGAGGACATGAATGTTAAAGTCTATAAGCAAAACTGCATACTAGCAACTAATAATTTGTCTACAACTGTACACCTCTCTAAATGTTAATGCAAACTCATGTCTAAGCTAAATGCACTTTAACCAATATATATGAGCCACAATGTTTCTAAATTTGGACGTCAAATATAACACCATTATCGGACATTATCAATAGCAAAATCAGTAATCGAACGATGTTAAAAATTAGATTATTGAAAGATATACTTGTGAGCACTCCATTCATTTTAAAATTTTCTTTAACCTAGACATGGCTTAGCAAACAATATCCAAAATGAACAAAACAGAACACTGAACGAATAGGGTTTAAACATATCACAGGATTATATTAACTCACTGACTATACAACGCATCTATCAGCGATTGAGCTTTCTGTAGGAAATACGAAACGAAGTCGTATCCCATCGAATGATTTTACTCCATTTTGCCCATCCATGATTTTTCAATTGATTGCAAGAACTGAGAGCCAAGTTAAATGTTAAATTAAGTGGAAACTAATTAAGAAAATTCCGTTTCATCTAAAGCTGCAAAGCTGTCCTTGAGTCATTAGTTAACCCTTTGAGTGGGCGCGAATAACTTTAAGTTTTATAAGAGACGATTATTGTATTTCCGTCGTGGGTGTTGTTGTAGTTTTCACGTTGGGACGTACTCGCAAAATAAAAATTGTCACTTTAATAAGAGTACTTCCCCTCACGTTACTATTCCAGTTACTGCCCTGATTTTCTTCGGGCTGCGTTGCACTCCATCCAAACGAGAAATTTAAATTGAGTATAAGGGACTTAACCGAAGAGGATGAATAAGCGCACAAACGAGTATCCACCATCACAATCCTTTCGCCTGTTGCACTTTATGGGTTGCCGTCTGGTTATATTATACCCTCCGCTCACCAGCCTTACTTTCATTACTTTTCTAGTGAAATTAGATTGAGTTTGTGGCTCTCGCCGGACTGAAATTCCTCTATGAAACATACACACACACTAACCCAACAAACTAAAGCGTAACAAACGAAGAGGTGCGAACATTTTCCTACCACCCCCACCGACTTTGAAACTGAAGCAAAAACTTTCACACATCGTCTTCGTCTTGGAGTCATAAAGTTAGATCTTGGAAAACGATGTGGTCGGTGGTTGCAGTAGCTTATATCGAAAGCGATTAAATGCAGCGGATGCACAAGCACCGAATGAATGCTATATGCAAATTGCATTCAAAAATCCTTGAGAAGAGTGGTTATTTGTTACCATCTTCGGTCTAACGATGGTGGTACATAAAGTTATATAGATCCAATATTCATCTGCCATCAGGACGCATAAGCCGGAAAATTCTAAAAGGAAATCACAATCATCCGTTAATATTCCAGTCCCTATTTGCTAAATGTGGAACGTATAACTTGCTGCACCGAATAAAACCGGGTCACGTGTATGACGGTCGCGTCAGTCGCAATAAAGCTGCTCTGCATATTGTACGTTTGTAAATCGCGCGTTCGCAATAACGCTGCTCTGCATATTGTATGTTTGTAAGTCTTTGTCATGAATAAGCGAAGAGCAACGGAAAAAAATATATAACACGACACAAAATGGGACCCTCTGAGTGTTCCTTCCCTTGGTTGAGAAAGCGGGGACGACACTGGCACGGATTGGTACCATTTGCATGTATTTTCAAATGAAAACCAATTGCTATGTTTGTAGCGGGTATACATACGCGATGAAAGCGGCGACCTCATTTCCATCGACAAGGACGGCTTACTACCCTGTAAACAACCTACAAAAAGGGCTTTGCTCGAAGACAGCGACATAGAAGTAATGTGGACAGGCGTGGTGCAACATGTTGTTCTTTGCCATGACTGGCAAGAAACATTTCCGTGGACAACAACAGAACACGGCTGTGAAATTTACAGGAATATATACTTTCATTTTATTTTGAATAACGTGCGCGGCCCGACGTCAAAAGTATAAAAAGTTCAAACCTCAGCTGTGCAAAACGTAGAATGTGATTTGGATTTGGAATTTTGATTCGATATTAACAACATAATCACAATGCCGAGCGCGAAAACCATTTGACAGGATTCCCGCTGGAACACAAGGAATGGGGGAGCCGCAATGACAATGTGTGGAATGTGACAGTAATGCCTGCTAAGCAGTTGTTAGCGTGGGTGCGTGTGAGTGAGTGTGTTTAATGGGAAGAATCACATCCAATCTCAGATGGAAATCAGGTCGCCTTTTAGCCTGTTCGCTTCTGTGATTACTCGGCAATAATCAGTTCCTTCGCTAAATTGGAATTTCGACTATGGCAGTGAATGACGTTCTACAAATTTGCCACTGAATATCTCTACATTTATGTGTGCGAGTGCATAGAAAATGAAAAGTAGGATTAAAGAAGCAGAACACGTCACTTGTCAAAGAATATGGGTAAATAAAAAATAATTCCCATTTCATTAAAGAACAGTTACTTTTGTGCTAAAAGACTTGACAGTGAAATTTGGTATCCAATTTTACATAATAAAAATATAAAAGCTGTGTGTTCAGCAAAAAGTTATTGGAATATTTAAATGCCTCCTTTTTATTTCATGGAAATATTGGCTTGTTCGGCTTATCCCAAAAATTGGTCTTCACTCTGCTCATCCTATAGGCCAATAGAATTTTTCACCCCTGCGAAAGGTGAAATACGGCAGCGTTCCAAAACTAACTTTAGATTTTTCTTATTAAAAGTTAATGGAACCAGTCTCTAAATAATGTTGGCAAGGGCTTTTTACGTTTGATATTTCTATAGGATTTGCACTGATTAGCCTACCTACCTCTTATTCAAAGATGCTTTCTTAGTATGCCCCTCTTCGTCGCAAGTGGAACTTGAACAACAACGTATGTTAAGCACTTTAAATTCAGACCTTCACAGCATAATAAGGTGGGGACTACATAATAGACTTGAATTTAATGCTTCTAAAACTCAACGCTGTCTTCTGTCGTCCAAGCGTAATTTATACCCCCAACCTTTATCCTTGAATGGATCTTGCATCGAAGAAACTGAAACACTCGCAATTCTCGGTATGTGCGTCAACAACAAGCTTCCTTAAAATGACCACATATTTGCCATTTCCAAGAATGCTGCGAGTTCTTAAGGTTTCCTAAAGCGATGCAAGATGTACTTCACTCCTTCAGAATTGGCTACTATTTACATATTTTATATTAGTTATTCGCCCTAAACTTCAATACAACTGTATTGTCAGGGCAGGTGCCTCCAAGACCACATTTCATCTACTAGACTGAATTCAGAACCGCGCGATAAAACTTATTGGCGACGTAAATATCGCGAAAACAATCGAATCGCTTAAACATTGTAGGAATGATTCCTGCTTGTCACTGTTTTATCGCTTTTTCCACAAGCGGTGTTCAAAAAAAGTATCCAGATGCATCCCGCCCATTCTCGAACTCATCCGTAGTACCAGTGCTTCAATTCGAGCCCATAGGTCTACCAATTTAGGCCTTTCTTCGGACGTACAATTCAGAATTTCCTTCTTTAGCCGGACTATAGTTATGTGGAATGAATTGCCCGATTCTGTGTTTCCGCATTTATATTATCTACAGTCTTTTGAGACACGCGTGCATAGACATCTCATCTTTTCCTCTCCCTAATTTCCTAACGCCCACGCTGTGCTAAGCATTATATGGGTGCAAATCGCTTTAGCGTCTCTACAATATAAAAAAAAGTGAAGTCATGTCCCACTTACTACGGAACTTAGTGCTGAATGATCTGCTTGTATGCCTGAGAAGGGAGCGGTGCCGAGTGATCGCTTATGAGCATGACGTTGCTATTGCCATTTCACGAAAGCACCCTAATACCTTAAAATAACTCTTGCAAAATGCTGTCAACAAGCTAACAAATTGGGCAGATCGCTGCGGCTTAGGAGTAAAGCCACAAAAAACGGAACTTTTCCTCTTGAATAGGAAATACAAAATCCCATAGGTTGGCCCTCCTTCTGTTAAAGGTACAAGCTTAACTTTCTCTTATAAATAATACTGGGTCTAATACTAGACAGAAAGTTAAACTGGAAACCAAACATCCAAGAAAGAGTTTGTAAAACCACAGTGGCACTCTTCTTTTTCAAAAAAGCCATTGGTAACAAATATCACCCATTTTCTATATGCAGCGGTAGTAAGAACTACATTTTTATATGGTGTGACTGTATGGTGGACTGCCTTAGACAAAGCAGTAAATTGCGTCAAACTAAGCAAGGTCCAAAGATCAGCTTATTTATGCATGAGCGGGGCACTCCGTACAACCCCCTTCGCCGCACTTGACATTCTGTTCAACCTTACACCACTAGACATTACCGGTAGACAAATAGGTGCCATCGCGGATATTCGCCTCAATGCAATCTCCTAGTGGATCGGAAATAAAATCGGTCACTCCTATATCATGACTTTAGTTAGGATTCCGCCAAGCAATATGGACTACACCATTCCGCAACAACAATTCAACAAAAGCTTCCAATTCACCACCATTCTGGGATTAGGGAGCTTAATTGGACATTCACTTATACACAACGGGTCAAAAACTGATGACGGAAGAGGAGGATGCTTAATCTTAGTCTCTCTTTCCGTCTTCCAAATAACTTTAGTGTTTTCCAGGCTGAAATTATGGCGATCAATAAAGTAAAGAGAAATGTCGTATCCGCTAAGGATATCCGCATTCGCTGAAATCCCTGGAATCTGTTTCTATGAACTCTTTTCTACTCCATAACTGCCGATCATCTCTCACGAAGATGGCGGAGCCGTTCAACATTCACCTGTGCTGGGTGTCGGAGCATAGAGACGTTCCAGGAAACTGTAGGGCTGACGAACTCTACGGAACTACACTACCCAAGCTACCTGAAAATGGTTCTGTACATGTAAAGTCATGTTTAAGAGAGATGTTAATGAAAAAACTAAGTTAAACTGGGTAAGCGGAACTACTTGTATGGCGAAAAAGCAGATCTGGCCTAAGCTGGATTAGAAACGCTCCAAGTGTTTGATCTCTCAAGAAATATTGCACATCGTTGCTATTATAGGTGTCATCACGGGACACTGTCTTATAGCCAAACATGCGGGAAGGGTTGGCATCTTTTTGAACAACTTCTGCAGAAGCTGCATGCACGAGGAGGAAGAAGAGACCATTTTCCATCTTCTATGTACGTGCCAAGCCCTCTCTCAAAAAGGTAAGGTTCATCTGGGAGCTTTCTTTCACAACTACCTTAGTGATATAAAATATACGGACAGCAGTAGTATTTTGCGCTTCTTACGAAGCTCCAACTTGTTGAACGACTAGTTGAGAAGATTTTTCCGGATCTAAGTGGTATCGCAAAGGAACATTACTGGCCTTAGTGTGTCGGCTTTTAGACCGACAGCCACTTTAACCTAACCTAAACTAACCTAAGCCCTGACACATGAAAAAGTAATTGTAAAATAACCCTTACTAATTAATATTAATTGGTTAGCATTCCTCACAATCCGCACAAGGGTAATAAGAATTTTACGGAAGTAAAGATTATGATGATGATGAATCTCCTCTCTAAAGAATTTGTGAATGATACTTTTATGATATTCCCTTATAACACAACTTTAAACTGAAATTCATAATATTTAATATTGATACTAAGTGTTTTTTTCTTACATCGGCAACAATAGCTCAATGCTTAAAACTTCTATGAGTAAGAACAAAACTTAATAAATCCTCAAGTTCACATTCACAATACAACTACTAACATTCGTACCTCTATCAAAGACGGAAGACGGAAACTTTTACTATTATACAGCTACAGCTTAGGAAAAACTCACAAGAATTGCAAAAATGTCTTTCTTTTCACTCATCCGGTAACATTTGATCCGGCACGATAGGGATCTTGGAATTTCCTGTTTTCCTGTCGTTTCGCTAACAGTTAGTTTGTTTCATGTTCTAGATTCCTGCAATTGTTTGTTAAGTTTATTATTAGGATTTCGATATCCTTGTGGAGGGCGTTTCACGATTAAAGCTATGCATTCCACGATAAAAGATTTTATGCATGTGTGCGGTGTGTGGCAGTATTCTGTGTTCTTATTTGCATGTCGACAAATTCGACTTCAAGGAGTTTAACTGCAAATTCATTGAAGTGAGTTAGAAAAAAAAACTCTTGCTCTTTTTTGTTCAACTAAATGTTTTCCTGTTCCTATTAAGATGAGGTTTGCATTGATTTTATCACAATCAAGACATATCTTCAAGGACATGACGGAAATGACGATTACGAGAATAATACTTTTTGTTAAAGGTGTTATGCTGCTACAGAAATTAATTTTCTAAATTCTTTTTAAGTTTCAGTTTTTAGTTTATTGTAATGCAACAAGTAATTTGAGGGTAGTGAATTTTGGGCAATTGCTTGTAAATTTTTGACCGAAGAATTAACTTTTCTCCCTTGATATGAAATGACAAGGGAAATGGGGAAATCTTTTGTTCGTCATAAGATTGCATAAAATTTATCATTTCCTCAATGCACATCAAAATCTGTTTATTTATTTAAAAATTAAATTTACTCTACGAAGGAGAAAAGTTTAAAACTCTGACCAAATGTAATTACCAAAAATAGCAAAAACTTTACGTCAGTTTTATAAAGCGGAGACAAGGAAATATTTTTATGATCATTGTACACACAGAGATGGACAGACAAACAGCAGTTGAGTTTCATGTGGGCCATGTTGGAAAAATAACATTCGAAAAACGTGCATGATTTTCTTTTTGGAATGCAGCTTGAAAGTTCCACCTTTTCCGAAAATAAAATATTTTCAGTGGCATTTTTGTTTTAATTTTGATTCTATTCACTAAGCGAAATTAATATTTTGTGTATGCCAATGAGCGCATTGTTTATTATTTCTTTAATTTCAAGTCAAGGAGACCTAGCTACTCCTTGGAGGTTTCTTGCCGCACAGTCACTTTGGTAAAATTTCAACCATATTCCGGATCTTGGTATCCGATTTGAAAAGTTCAAATATGCTCGTACAAACACAAAACAAGGACTATTTTATTTCATAATGTTTATACAGCTAATAGTGCACTGATGGGCAAACACTCTCTTACCGTCTCGTCTCGTCATCCACCAGCAGAGGTTGAGTGCCGTCATTATACTCGACAACCGGAAAATACCTAAAGCCCAACTAGTTGGCAGTTGCTGCTTTTTATTTGTTTAGTGTTGTTTTCTTGTAGTTGTCCATATTTTGACTCTTTGTGTGTATGTGTGAGTTGTTAGAAATATTTCTGCAGAAAATGCAATGACGGAAAATTAACCAAGAGGAAGACTTCATTCATCGTCCTCTGGTCAATTTCGGCGAGAAATGGGAAAAAGCGAATTTTTTCGGAAGTTTTTCACTCTGTTAAATACTTTTAAAGCTCTGAATTTAAAAAATTAATTCGTTTTTGTTTTAAATATCAGTGCTAGGAAAAGTTTTGATTAAATACAAGAAATTTTATTGTTATTTGCGGAATATGAAATGAAGCCGGATTTTACGGTGATGCATACAAATTTTAAGCTACTGCAAAGTGAAGTTAAAGTTGAATTTTCAGCAAATTTGGTTTTCTTTTCAGAACAAGTAAATGAAAAAAACTTCATTTTTCGGGTACCAAATTTTATATATACATCGAAACACGCCACACAGTCGGCGCGACAGACCATTGCGTTCCAAGGCCTAGCTTCTCGCGACCATTTGTGTTGCGCATATATATTTTTGGACACAAATTTGGTAACAATCGCCAACATTTCTGAGGTCGTAGCTAATTCAAAGAATTTTCTTTTTTCCACGCTTCACACGCGCCACACGCGACTCGCGTTATGAGTCAAAAGTGGGACACCAAAATGGGCCCTTAACATTGAGCAGCTAACAAAACTTCAGGCATCTAGGTCGTGCGAAATGTGGTTAAAAAAGACGTCAAAAAACGAGAAAATGGCGCGAATTCAAACTATCACACGTGCCACACGCGAAACGTGACACGTGCCATACGTGGAATATAAAAAATGCTATATTGGACTTAGACACCTATAGAATTTCAGCTCGTTAGGACGTGTGGAAGTTTGCTTAAAAGGATCTCAAAAAGTCGAAAAAAAATTGTTCAAGCCATCACACGCGCTACACGCGGCACGCAACAATCGGAACGCGACACGCATCATACTCGGAATATAAAAACAAATTTCAGCTCTCTAGGTCGTGTGTAAGGTGGTTAAAAAGTACCTCAAATTGGTGGAAAATACAGACAAAAAGGTGTTAAGTCAAGTTAAATAAAAGTTTTAAAAAAAACAGAATGAGGTCAAAAACAGCTTTTACATGGAAAGTTTCTGCGATTTTCTAGTCCTTTTTTAGTCCTTGATAGAAGTTTCTTTTTTTCTTTAAGGGCTCTTCTCAAATAGGAAGGTACTCTTTTTTTAAGAATTGTATTTTTTAAAAAAAAAATACTATTTTGTTGTTCGGGTTACCAATTTTTGCTCTACATGTAAAGTATGCCCTATGCACGATATAATAGGTACAGATCGTATAACCGAAATTAATTAGCAACCTGGAGAAATGGCGAACAAGCCCAAAACATCTAAACGGAAGGGAATTCATAATTCGTATGTTGATATTAACAAAAACTACACCAGAAAGAAGGAAAAAGATTTGAACTTTTTGTTTTTTGCACAAAAATAATTGACTGGATTTAAAACTTTAAAGTGACTTGAGGTTGAAAACGATGGAAGAAATGAATCCGGTTTTCAATGATTTTTTGCATTGCGTCTAGGCTGTGTGAAGACTTACGATATAAGCAGTTTAGAGGTGAATTAGAGGAACATAAAAGCTCAGAAGATATGAAAAATTGTTCTTCATTGACGTAAAAAAGCAGCCTGTGGGAAGAATCTTCTACTTGAACTAGAAAAGTTGTACAGAAACCGAGGACGGCACCAGACGCCGAAAATCTACTAAAAAGCTATTTATAAAAAAGCCGACGATTGGAATACATGTTAGAGATTAAGAGGGTAAAAACTGAGCTTCTGCATCTTGGATGGGTTCATGAGTTGCTAAATCTAAATGAGGAGTTTGAGGCTCTACCAATGAACAATGACTATACACTATGCTACCGCCACCAAGCGTACAGTAATTTGGCAGAACAATCGGCTTAAAACCAATAAAGCCTCGGGATCAGATGGCATATCATCAGTGCAGCTGATGAAATCTGTAAGCTCCGAACTACACTGAGCAATTTATAAAGGCTGCCAAATGATTAACATCAGTTCGAAATCGGAACTGATTAGGAAATTTTTTAATCCAGAAACGGAATCCGGTTTTATAGCCAAATATGTTGATGATAAATCTGGCAGCATATATCAAACTGGAAAACCAAATAGTATACAACGCCATCAAATCTCAATCCTATCTTCTGAAGTCAAAGTTAAACCTTCTTAGGTAAGGCCACATAAAATCTGAAAAAAAATATTGCGTAATCTCTCAGCTTCCAAAGATGGGGCAAAATGTTCATTACTGAATAGATAGAATTTATTTGCAGTGTTGATCTGCCGTCCAAAGCTTCACAACCACTTAACACTTCATTTAATTCCCATTTACTTATCTGCCGTCACGTTCATAGATAAGAACATTTTTGTGATTTTAACGAAGATGATTAGGGAAATAAATTTGGAAAAGTTACTGTTAAAGAGATAACAAAAACTGACATAACTAACAAATATGTATATTGTTTCACACACAGCCCGTCCGTCCGTATGTTTTTTGGGTCGGCTGTGTTTATATAAGTGGCTTAATAAATTAATGATAAATGCTCAGAAGAATGCTGAGTTTACTGAGGAATGCAATGACCGATTAAGAGCTATGGCGCTTAAATGGCCATGCTGATATAATATGATAATATCAGTTATGTGATGGATACTTAATGCTGTTTTATGCCGCAGCTCAACCAGAAAATCCTGAGTAAAATTTTAGGAATACCAACTGGAACAGGTTCGATAAACAAATAGCATTTCTTCTTCTAAAGTTCCTAACAATAGGAATGAGGAATGTGAATTCTATTCCAATAAACTTAATGCGGTGATCTGGTCCCGAAAATTAAAAGTAAAAATTTTACTCAGCGTATCTGGTGTAGTAGGCAACACTGATCTAATAAGGCTCAAGTCCCTTTTAAGAAATGTGAAAACCCTACCGGAACAGCAATGCGGAAACGGTATTAACAATTATTGGAAGCACCGAGCAGAAAATATTATAAAGTCTGACTCAAGGATCATGTTCCCGAAAATAAATCGACTTCATAAGCCTCATAATGTTCTTACAGTGCTGGAAATAAAGAGTCTAATTTCGTTACATCTCGGGCGTAAATTGATAGTAAAACGACACCAGTCATCAATAACCATAATTTGTTATTGGTGATGGTGTCGAGAACCAAATACGAAGTCTCCCAAGTAATTCGGCAGATATGATGGATATGATGACGGATTTTGTGCACTGATTTCATAATATACACAATTAATCTGTAACTTTTGTACTCTTTTCATAGACACGAAAGCTAAAGATCAAATAAACAACTACCTGTCGACAATGACTGAACCCACCCTGTACGCTCTGACCAAATTGATTTCATATATCAACTGGCATCTGAATATGGTTGCATGTCTAGTGGATCTCGAAAAGGCCTTCGACGCGGTTTGAATCGAGGCGCTGTTTTGTAAAAATGATATGATTATAAATGATATACGGGAAGGAAATTTTTGTAACAGATAATACTAACACCATAGTCAAAATCAAAAGAATGTAATTCTCGCTTGTTTGGTCCGCGAGATTTAATGGATACGGCTATTCAGTCATACATTCAAGTCATTCTTGATTGGGGTAGATCTAAAAGGGTGGAATTTAATCCAAATTCCAAGTTTAGCTTGCATTTTTGCATCAAATATTGAGCTGCCTCATTACGTGCCAACAATAATTAATGCTGCCTCTATAGTGAGATCTAATTCACCTAGAATGTTAGATTTTAAAGTTTCAAGTGAACTTTTTTTGGAAGGAACATATATATGAAATTTCGAAAAAAGCTAGAAAATGTTTGGGTTTCATAACCCTTGTAACCCTTTTGAATTATTAAGATTATATAAGACTTAGGTTACTACCATGAGTGTCAATGGAACATTCCATAAACTCAAAAATGACAAATAGGATTCAAGTATAACTTGAAACGTAATTACCATTACCTATGCAGTAAACACCACTCGTTATGTTATATATCTACATACGCTATCCTTCAAAAACGCTAACCGAAAATTCCCATTTCTCACTTGTAATACCAATAGTGGAACTCTGATTCGAGTACAGAGTACAACTGCAGTTGAAAGCGCTCACACTGAAACGACATTTGCAAAGCCCTGCAAACAGAAAATTACGCTGATGTGTCTGTGTGTGTGTGTTTGTACCTTATCAACAACAACTAACTGACTGGCAGCGACTGGCTGCTGCGGAAAAAACTTCATTATAATTATGCTAAGCGACGGTATGTGCCAGCATACCGTGAACGAGTGTCCTCCACAGGATGCTGAACTATAAAAACTTTTTTTTACGATCGCGATCACGAGATGTTCACTTATTTCCATCCCTGACTCGCAAATCGCAATTCATTCGAAATGAAAACATTTTCCATTTAGTGCGGTTCTCCTGTTTTCCTTACCTAAATCTGTCGCACACATATCTAACAACTATCTATGTATGTTCTTTGGTTCTTATTCTTCACTTCTTTTTCTCTCTCTCTGTCTCATTTCAGTATCAACTGTGGCAGTTGAAGCCGTGCTCGGAAGGACAGCTACCTTGCCATGTGACATCGAGCCAGAGGCAAAGGATGACAGAGTTTATATGGTTTTGTGGTTTCGGGAAAGCGCTGGCAAACCACTTTACAGGTAAATTAGAAAAATTTTCAATTTGCCAAGCAGACTGACGAGCGCACAGGTTGTGGTTTCAAATCGGTGTGTGTGTGTGTGTGTGTGCGTATATCTGTGTGAATGAACTTCTTCCCTGCAAAACAAAATAAAAATAAAAATAAAAGTCTCGTCGGTTCTGCTCGAGTACCAACGACCGCGGTGTGAAACTCGTGCGTCCGCCGGGTTGCCCGGTTGGGCTGCATTCAAAATTCTCATTCAGGAAGTGAGTAGGTACACGTCTGTGTCAATATGCCGTGCAGTGATGTTTACCCACTGCAATGCCCAATCGTTGCAGTGCTGATGTGATGCCGTGTGAGATGTGCAAGCTGTCGCTGTGGGGCTCATGGAGGTGTACGAAGGTTGGTTGTAGAGTAGTGGCACCAACTGATGGTGAACCTAAACTTAAAGTCGAGTAGCTACTTTAGATCGAGTGGCATCTCGTTGCATAATTTTCTTCCTGTTTTTACACCACCTATATGTATGTTTTTTACGCCTTGCTAGTTGATGGTTCTCTTTTCTAGTGATGATGATGATGATGATGATAATAAACTTGTTTTGCATTATCCACAACCACGTTTGATACTGGACATCAGTATTAGCTGACTAACCGCGGTCCCAATGAATGAGGTTTCAAGCTCTAATTTGCCTACACGCAGGTTAGCTCAAACTAACTGCATTTCATTAGGGAAAGTTCTGTTCTACTCACAGATACACATGCATAGACACACCAACATGATAAATGAGTAGAATGGATTATTTATTATGTGATGGAGATGATGATCAGCTGGAGCACATCTCTTCTTCTATGATGCTTACAATGTTGTTAGCTGTTATGTAAAGTCCTTTTTTGTTGCGTAGTTTTCGCTTCCGGGTTAGATGTGTAAGTTACACCAATGAGCACCGGACGGGCGTATATTTTATGAATGCTAATTGATGGCAAGCGAGATAGAAGGAACAATATGTGGTACGCACCTGACCGGTCAAGTTTATCACATGTCTATTCATGTGATAAGCTTGACCGGTTGGGTTTTCTCGACTGCGTTTTACGTGAGTTTTCAGAATTCATAAATTTACTACGCTTTACTGATTGGAAATCTTTTATTTGAATTACACAGAACACTCATGTGTCTGTAAGGATTCTTATTTATGTTCAGCTAAAGGTTTACAAAATAAAAAATTAATCGAATTTTCACTTCTTTGAAACTTTGTTTAATAAGTTGCTGATGGAAACAGTGCACTTTCATGTGGTAAAAACCAATTCCGCCCGATGGCTTCACATTCAATTATCAATAATTAAGAAATTAATTAATTTTCCTTTTACATAATTACAATTTACTATGCGCTCTTTCCAATAAACTTCTTTCACATCAACGATGAAAGACTTCGTTGGCATTGGAGCTCGTGTGATGTGGTTGACGTGATGCCTTCTACGCCTGAATGGATTTTTCTGTATCATTGTAACTTTTGGCGAAAGTTTGCTTCCATAATATAGTACTTAAAAATATGCCTTCCTTGCCTTTCACTGAGCTGTTCAGTACCCGAATGCCCTCCGATGATCAAAAATCAAATTGGCTATCAAACTAATTGGATTCCAAATTTAGGACCTAAATTACCCTCGAAATTAAGTTTTGTGCAAACGTAACAGAAAATTGCGTTTTGATTTTTATAAGTAGGTATGTGTGCACCGTGGCTCAGTGGATAAGTGCATGACTCCTGATCAGGAGTTTTGTAATTCGGTTGACCATAGTTGTTTCTGTTCTCTTCGTTGCGAAGGGCAGCCATGTGACTCAAATCTGATTCGCGAATGCAATCTTTCGTGATAATTCAATCCACGCTCAGAGCACGATACCAACAAGATGGTGATCCGGTGATTAGGTACATGTAAGCTATACGTGCCAATGTACTGCCTGAATACTGGCGTACTGCAGTAAGCGTACGTTCCATGAGACAATTCTTAAATCGTTTAGCCGTTTTCGTTGCCGTGGTCGTCGTCTCGTTCATCAGTGTATTCGAGGCTAATTTGAGGTTCCTTAATAGTTTTTTTACAGGCGAGGTTATTGGTCCCGCGCCGATCTTACTTTGTATGGACTATCCCAAACATGCAGCTTATCCTGTACTAGAGGAAATTACTGGCGGCCACTACGTGGAGGTTTGATAGCTTTTCCACCAGTCAGAAATAGTACCGGCCACATGCAATTCTTATGAAACTTCACGTGCAATTCTGATGAAAATTACGTGTTTTTCCCATATTCTGCTGATGGCTTAATGCCAAGCCCATCAGTTTACTCTGCGAAAATTTAAGACTTTTTCAAATTACCAAGAAGCGAGAAAGGCGAATTTTAACATTTGGTCAAAAAGTTAACAACACCATCAATATTCAATTTATAGTTTATCGGGCTATATCCATTCGCAATGGACTGCATTCAGAGAACGCTTTTTAATCGCCCAGTAAGAAGCACAAACCAGATAATTACAGATATTATATTATATATAGATATTATAGATATTATAGATATTATAGATATTATAGATATTATAGATAAAGCGGTACAGTAGTAATAGTTAGAACGAAAATCCTTATCTAGGTATAATATGATGATCTTGTCTCTCTTATCTCTTATCTCTCATCTAGGTTTGATAGCGATAACGATCTTGTCAACAGTGATGAATCAATAAAACATCCATCTATCGCACCTAACGACATAAGTGGTCGTACAAATTTGATTTAATAATTGCTGAATATATCTCTACATTCAGTGTTTGTCATCCATTCTATTACTCCCTGCATTAAATCGATGTTTTCGAGAGAGATACAGCAGTGGTAGATTATTCTTCATGGTGATCGTGATTTTCATTATACCACCAAGGCTATACATTGGGCAAAGTAGTCCCCTTATGTTGTTGAAAAAAAGTATTAAAAGCAGAAACGTGTTTATTTCACCCTTATGTTAAATCACTGTGTAATGTTAGTTTTAAATCTAAAGATTGCAATAACAAACAAACAATTGATGGAGTCTAATTTTGCAGAGGGAAAAAGGCGTATAATTTCATTAAAAGGAAATAACATTTTTTACAATTCAGTATCGGATGGCTTGATGAGAAAATTATGAAATCGATGATTTAGCACATGCTAACCACCCACTGACACCCATCGTCGTAAGTGCCCTGGGATTTAATTTTGGTGAAGACATATCGTTGATGTGGAATTCTTGGATATTTGTCGTCCGTTGCGCACAGGTACTCGTTAAAGTGCAAGTTTAGCAGGAAGACGTTATCAAAATTTGGTTCAATCATCCAGATGGATTTCTTCTCAACACCACCGCCAGGTACCCAGGTCATCACGTGACGATAGTTGTCGTCATAAGGTCCAATATCGGGAACATACAAGTGCTCGTTCTGATGGAATTGGTTCACAAATTGGAAGAAGAATGTGCCGTTCCTTCTTATTTCCCAGGAGGCTTGCATGTCGAATTGTCCGATGTCTCTTGTAAAGACGTAACGCCTATCATTATCTAATTTATATGCGTCAATTGCAGAGTAAATATACTCCGAATAGCGTACATTACGAATGCACACGCTACGACCAAAATATAAATTGTGTATGGATTCCGGAAGCTTGTTGACCCTACGAGTGACCTTATTTTTCTTCTCTTGCGATATATTTACATAGTCTTGTTGTCTGCGAAGTAAACTTAAGCAATGGGCTATTAGCATTCCAACTACATTGTCAAGAGGCATATCATATTTATCAAAAATGTGGACAATAAGTGTAACACTTTGTGACACTCGTTTTTCACTGAACATATCTCGAATAAGTACAGCTGTATTCATATGGGGATACACATCATCTACGACCCTGCGGATCGTGATGTCAGAGATACGGTCATCAAGGTTCTGCAATGCATTGGCCAGCCGCTTCATTTCTGTGTTCTTCGTAAAGTTTTTACTGAGTACAGCTTCCTTAAGAGTTTCTGCGGCATTCGTGATGATCATAATACGCACACTATTTCGTATTTTCTTTCCTGCAGTTTTTATTTTTCTTTGTGTGTTATTCTGGTTGATAACATTATCGGAGAGCGATTCGTAGAGGGTCATCACTTTGAACACATCAACAGAAGCATTTGATTGTATTTTATCCCAGAGAAAGGTCAAAATGGAGTAACTGACTGAAATATGAGAAGAGAATTTACTATAATCAATCAACAAGTCAAAATGTTCAGAGTCGTTGGTATAGATGATGTCGACGATTGTTGTGATGAGCGGCGGCGACAAGCCAGCTTCCAGCAATTTTTCATCAGCCTCATGAAATTTACGCAACTTGATTTTTATGGCGATGTCAAAAGGCAACAAAGACGAAATGTCCAAAGTTGTCAGTTCAGAAGGATCAGTTGTGTTGCTGCTATTGTTGTTAGAAGCAGTAACTTCGGCAGAACCAAGTGATAGACAAATGAAAATATAGACAAACACCAACACTTGAATGTAAGACAGCATTTTGCGAGCTACTCTTCTTCGGGACAACAAATTTGTAGAACTTTACGGTATGGATAGAGTTAAAAAACTATAAGGCGTTCTGGTCTCTGACGCGCTTATATATTATGGGCCTGCCATTTTATCTCAATTAAGTGGTTCGTGCTTTTTGTTTTTTGCAAGAATCACAACATGAGATAACAGAATTTGAACAACGAAGCGAGCCAAAGTGTTGGGTATTTTCCAACACAACAATCGGATTGGGAATGCACCGGATACAACTACGGTACTATATTCCTTGCCAGCTTGGGATTATATTTGGTGCTCGGATCGTGGTGAGCGAGCGCTTGAGGGGCTTAAGGAACTTGGGGATTTCAAGGGCTTGGTGGAGAGCTAATTGTAGACGGATACACATTATCTGTCAATACCTTCGATACAGACACAAACGAACTTTTTTTTGTTTGAGCAAGTGCACTGCCATGCGCTTTCTACCTGCTTTATGGAAAAGTTTTTGTAAACAAGAATAAGTATATCAATGATTGACAATTCCGATCTGCTTCCAATGAAATATCAGCGTGTATATTTTCGCTTGTGAAATAAATTGACATCATAACTTTGGTTGGCGCACCTTCACACCCTGTAACGCTGTTTCTTTTCCTAGGATTACTTATAGAACTTTATTATTTTCAGTTTTAAAAATAACGAAGGACTGTTATCATAAAAACTGGGCCGCCATACGCTAAGGACACTAGTTTGGTACTTAACAGAACACGGCCCATTCCAAGATCATCTCTCTAAAATGGGTAAATCCTAATCGGATCGCTACCGATTCTATAACGACGCAAAAGAAACTTAAGAGCACATACTCTTCATTTGTGCAGCCCTCACCCGTAAAAGAATAAAATATTTTAAGGCTCACACAGTTCTCTGGCCAAATGTCAATCCAATGGAATTGGCGGATGTGGTGGCGTTTACAAACACATAATGTGGTAAATAATCCGGAATGCACAATAGACCTCATGGTCGCAGCCCACCAACAATAATAATAATAATAACAATAATCATTAAAAAAATTTGTGAAACCCATTGTTAGGTAGTATTAGGAAACGTTAACATTTCGCAGCATTCTTAGCGATGGCGAATATGTGAATATTCCAAAAAAGCTTGTTGTTAACGGACGGAGTATTGCGAGTTTTTCAATTTCTTTGATGCAGGATCCATTCCTGAGCACAGACGAGAGCATTAGGTTTTGGAAGCCTTAAATTCTACTCTATTGTGTAGCACCCACACCTTGTTATTCTGCCAAGGTCAGAATTTAACGTGTTTAACATACGTTATTGTTCAAGTTCAACTTGGAATGAAGAGGGGTGTACAGAAAGCGCGAACTCATATTAAAAGCTAAGAGTGCTGTCAAGATATTGCATAAGATTACGATTGATCAGCGTTTCCATGATTTCAGAAAGTATGGATGTTAGCGCAATGGGTCCGTACAAGGAAAGAGATGACGTATTCAATACTCGCAGATACAGGCGGTGGCTTTGCATAACCTGAAAGCATGGAGCTAGCTGCAAATTGCGCAGCAGCCGCAGGTTACCCATGACCCCATTATGTAAACTTTTGTAAATTATCTTGGTATAAACGTTAAGGTTAATATCAAGTGGCATAACTTAGCGAACTTTATATTTAGATGTCCTTTAAAACTGTATTCTAATTGGACAGCAATCGCGCGATCTTGCAATGATCGTACAATCTTAATGTGTCTCTCTGATTAAAACAAGGAAAGTGTTGCCATCGGAGATGAACACTTGTGCAAAGTTTGAATAAAATCGGGTTTTAGGAATTGGGTTAAATATTGATCACAAGATTTGGCCAGCTACAAAAAAACAAACCTGGACGCGAAGTTAATACAGAGCCTTTTCTGCAACTAAATCTTGTTGAAGGGCGCGAAATATGTGTTTCGGAACACCACTTTGCCTAAATAGCTTTTGACATTAAAATTAGGGAATTTTTTGTATGTGTTAATAATATCATTTGACACAGCCCGTATCATAGAGATTGAGAAATATAAAAAAAAATAATTAAATTATTATGTTTTTTGTTCTGAGTATTAAAGCTTAAGTAAGTATCTAGAAACTGACAGAATTTGATGTTCTTTTTAATACGCTATCAGTAGATAAATAGTGCGTAACAGTTGTTTAACCGTAGATATAACTCTGTCGTGCAAGATAACAAGAGAATTTGTATGAAAACTTGATGCTTATTCTATTGTTGTTAGTTTAAATAAATTATTTGAGGGGATTAAGTAAAATTCGCAGTAACATAAGCCTCTTCATTTAGGGGGCAAATAAAAAATAATTCTAGTTGCGCGTACCAAGTTTCACTTAGGTCAGCAGCTCTAGGAACATTATATAACATTAAATAGGTGGGTCGTAAATCAAGATAAAAAAAAATAAGAGGTGAAAATAAAGTCAACCAAAACATGTGCAGAACACACGTCAACCAAAATATTTTATATTCGCATTGTTAGTGCCGCAGCGTAAATATGTGACGTCAACGTCAAAGACTCCCTGGCAGAAAAAATGTTTTAATTGCTTAAAACTGGCATCATCTGCCTTAAGTAATTTTAGTGTTGCTTATTTTTGCACTATCTCAAGATAGACTAGGCAGTAAAAGTGAAATCTGCTAAAAATATTTTATATAGCACGTCGGTTTATTGGCGCCAAGTTAGACGGCACCTAACAAATAATCTTCTTAACTTTAACATCTCCTATCACTATTTTTGCTAATGCCTTAGACAGACAGAAAATTTATCGCGATTATCCTTTATCGCGATTGCAATTTATCTAGTTATGAAAACGTAATAATCCTGACAAAAGTCATGTAAAGACAGGCAGGCAAATATAACTTAATAATCTAGAAAATGCGTTTATCTAGATTGCGTCTGTCTGTCTGGCTGGCTGGCTGGTGGACTGGCACACCAAATCTTGTGATCAATTTTTAACCCATTTACTACAGCCCTATTTTATTGAAACTTTGCACACATGTGTCTCTTCCATGACAATACTTTCTATTAAAATTTGTGACCCTAGATCTGGCATTAAGCGTTTTTTGGTCGAAAATTAATACCTATGGAATTAATAAGACTCTGCTTGTTTGGACTAGTTACTACCTTTCTGATCGTTCAATTCAGATCGTATTCGGTGATTTTAAATCCAGCGTTTACCACATAAACGACGTTGTGCCCCAAGGCTCTGTTTTGTCTCCAACACTCTCTCTCATTAATGATTTTCTAACCGCTACTTCTAATCCTATTCATTCTATCGCTGACAACAGCACTCTTAGCTTCTGCTCGTATGGACAAGTGGAACTCCAGCAACAATGTATGTCAAGCACCTTAAATTCTGACCTTGACAGCATAACAAGATGGGGACTACTCAATTGAGTAGAATTCAACGCTTCCAAAACTCAATGCTGTCTGTGGTCTAAGCGTAATTTAAACCCCCAACCTTTATCCATGAATAGATCCTGCAGCAAAGAAACTGAAAAACTCGAAATACTCGGTATGTGCGTCAACGACAAGCTTCGTTGAATGATCACATATTCGCCAATGCTAAGAATGCTGCGAAATGTTTAGGTTTCCTAAAACGGTGCAAGATGAACTTCACTCCCTCAGACCTGTAAACTTAAATACAACTGTAATATCTGGGCAGGTGCTCCCAAGAACCGCGCGATAACACTTATTGGTGACGAAAATATCCAATCGACAATCAAATTGCTTGAACATCATAGGAATGTTTCCTGCTTGTCACTGTTTTATCGCTTTTTCTATAAGCGGTATTCACAAGAAATATCCAGATGCATCCCGCCCATCTTTCTACAGAACCGATATACCTATGCCACAACTCGAGCTCACAGATCTACCGTTAGACTTATCTTTGGACTTCCCAACCAATTCAGAGATTTCCACAATAATTATGTGGAATGAATTGCCAGACTCTAATTTTTATGGGCTGTTTTTTATATCTTAAGTTTTATGTGTGCGCGAATTAAAATGTTTACAGAAAGGTATTTATTCCGACTTCAAGTTTTTTATTAAGTACTGGCTTTTTGCGGGTACTTTGCTGCATGCACACACGAACCCAGGCCTTTATGTTACCCCCGCGGTGTGGATGATGTACTATAGCCTTAAACCTTCCGCCACCTGCTTAATATGCATTGAAAATTTCATAAAAAACGATTTGCAAATGTTAGTTATTTGACAAAGTCATTGAACGGTGAGTTCTGTGCCAGGCTCATTGTAGCATAATGAAAAAAAATAAGGAAATTGCCATTAAAATAACTACTTTCAAAAAACCAAACTTGCTTCTAAATTCTAGTTACTGTTAAGGAGCAGTTTTGGAATGGTTTGAAAACATCGGAGGTATATATCAGTAGCAAATTCAAGATCTAAACCCATTCATATTCCGATAATGTTATGATTAAGTTTCGGCATGTCGCATTATTGAAACCAAATTGCAGACTGCAGCACAATTATCTACAAGCTACCGAAATGGCCATGATTCTATGAATGACAACGGAGAAAGGTTTGCCGATCTATGTTCTGATCGCAACCTAATCATTGGAGCCACAATTTTTCCCACGAAAATATCCACAAAGCCACCAAGACCTCTCCTAATCACATGTACAATACCAGACCTCTAGCAGCCGACGTCTACAGCGACCACCACCTTGTGGTTGGCAGTGTGCGATTGAAGCTTGCGGTCCGCTCAACCGCACGAGATGAGAAAGCCAGCGTACGATACTTCGAAACTAGCGCGCGACTGGAATCCACAAGGAAGCCGCTGAGTTGGTCGTCCTAGGAAGGCATGGAAAAGGACAATAGAAGACGAATCAAGATCCCAGGAGACAGAGTAGCGTCTCTTGAAACCTCAGGCGATAAATCGAGTTCGTTGGCGGGCATTTGTAGAAGGCCTAGGCTCCCTCGCGGATTAAATAAAAGAATGAAAAGAAGACGGAAATGTGAGAAAGAATCCTGCCGAAAGCTTTTTATAGCTCTTAAGTTCATAGTGATTTTTTTCACTTCCCTAAACTATTACTGGAACTTAATCTTTTTAAAAAGAGGCATTTGATTATCGAAAACCATAAATTGCCAACAGTCACGCTACACGAGGTGTATCGAATAATATTGGCATGTCGCACACAATTGCGCCCCGCGTCAAGTCCATTTGGCGGGAATAATCCAATTCCACATCGAATCAAAAGATAATATTTCTTATTTGTGCTGTTTGAATTGAGGAACTACTTAACTTGCAGTTGATTTCTTTTGTAAGACTTTGGAAGCAACTTTATTTGCCACTTTTCGCGTCGAAAGATAGAAACAAGACATTATCTGATAGAGTGTTATTCTGCCATTACCATTTGGGAAAGTTATTCGCGATAGGAATCACACTCATCGCCATTGCAATAAAATGCTAAATTCTCAATTTAAGGAATTCGTTCCTTCTTTCTTTCTTACTTGTTTGCATTCCCTACTAAATACTTGTGAATATACATACATTGACATAGACAACCACGACAGCAATCAGTGCAATGCAATCAAAAAGGACATTTAATTGCTTTTGTTTCCGAAGAGAAGGAGACGGGAGAAACTATTTTACAATGTTGTGGTTTCTTTTGTTGTTGTCTTTTTGCAATTCGCTATTGAAGAAAATCTTCGCTATGAAGCTTCTATGGAAGAAAAAGCTGTAATTTTTCTTCAGTGGAGTATTCCATTGAATTCATTACGCGTTAATACCACAAAACAGTCATTGACATGTGATTGCAATATTAAAGATCTGCACGTTATATAATATTCCTACAATGATTTGTAAAAGTGCCCTAGATTTATTTCCAATTTATTTATAATATAAAATATAAAATTGAAAATCAATCTACAAGGTTATTGCATTTTTAACAAAGTTAATAAGTTCAGTAATTTTGACTTTATTGTTCTTACGAAATCATAGAAAGATCCAAAGGCAAAACTCATACCCGAATACAATATTTTTGATGGCATGTCTTTAGAAAAACTTAAAAACTTTATTTTGCAATACATACCTTAGATGAAAAATTATTTTTGCTAATAGATACGTTTAATCCTTGCTTAATTCAATTAAGTAAACTATTCTATAAATTAAAAGCTCAGAGAAAGCGGCATCCTACCCGCTGAGCAAATCGAAACAACACTAAGCTACGTCGGTGTGCGCACGTACGTATTTTCAACCAAATTGCACATCTTGATTAAGGAAAAAAACAGCAGGTGCCAAACAGATAAACGATAAAGAAAATAAAACTGAAAACACGAAAAATCATCAGAAGGAAATGTTAAAAAATTCATGCCACGTAATCCCGAACCAAATATCAAACTGAACACGCACCTCACTTTCTTCACATTCAGTAGAAATTATAGCAGACTTGTTTCTCTGTCCCGTGCCACTTATACCACCCCGTCACCGACCAATCAAGGTTAATTGATTTTTAGGCTTTTCACGTTAAATTGAGTGATTTACAGTATGTGTGCCGCATTAAGACGGACAGAGGACAGAGACTGTGGAACGCTTTGGTAAAAAAGTTTTGAAAAATTCTATAATGGTGTTTCGTTGCTGGGTACTCCGTTTCAGCGGATATAGGGCTGCCTTACCTAATGATTGCTTCCACACAAACACACACCAACAAGAACAGAAAAGGAAAATAACGAAAATAAAACATCAATGAATGTGACAAAAGCAACATCTGTGACAAAAAAGTCCTTCTTGTTCTTCATTTTCGCCCTCATTGTGCCGAAATTATTTCCGTCCTGTGGACAATTTGATCGTTTTTATCAATCAAAAATTCATTTCACAATTTCGGTTTCATAGTAAAAGTGAAAATATGTTTTTCTCTGCTTGATATTTTTCATCTGAAATTATTGTCGGTTTTAGTGTTTTGAGCCAGGAAGTAGATGGAGATTGCGTGCTTCAGTCGTGAATAAGTGTGCCGAAAATGATGTAGTGAAATAGGAACAGAGCTACGATGCCACCCAATGAACCATCGGATCAGATGCAGGTGGTTGTTATTAATACCATCTACTTGTTTTGCTTTTCTTGTTATATTCTAATTTCTCTAGTGGTTCTTTATGATTCTAGCTTATGCACCATCATATAACTTTTCGACATTGCGCTTTAGCTGTTCTTTACTTTTTGTGACTTATTTTATGCTGTAAATTCGAACCACACTCATGGGTTAGTGCGCCTGATTTTAGTTGGAGATTCGCAAAATGTAAATACATTTTTTCAAGAAAATCTTTAAAACTTTTCATTGTGAAACTCGGCTATACACTCACGTCATAGAAAGTTTGTCTTATTTTTATTAGATTAATGCCCATTCCCACAATTCCTACTCTTCTATCTCGTTTTCGTTTTCGAAATCATCGAATTTCCATACCTCTCAAAGAAAAAGCTGCGCCCATACAACCGTTAGTCATGAACAAAAACAATATCGGTGATATCATGCAACCTTGTCTAACACCACTTTAGACCACTTGAGTATAACGTTTTTCTCCATGCAGGCCCTATACACTTAGTAGGTAAACTTGATATTAGGTAATAATTATATCTGAAATACCTCTTCTGCTCAGATTATTCAAATGAAATTTCTGTTGGAATTAGAGAATGCTTTTTTATGTCGACACACAATAGGTTGTTAAGTGTATTCCATCGTTCTGCAAGGTTTTAAAGATATCAGTGCAGGATCAGATTAAGCGGAAACCTGCATCTAAAATATCGAGTATGTCTTCGGTGGGTTTCATTATTTTGCTTACTAAAAAACCAACCCTAAGCACATGATGTCTTGCATGACAGCTGTAATATATGTCATTATCTGATTTTCGTAAGACACCATTCCCCGTCCATTTTTATCTCGAACGCGGCTAAGAGTTCAGAATGGTTTTTGCTAAGCACCCAAGTCACGGATCCATATGGAAGTACTGGTATGACCATTACATACCAGCAGCTTGGATGTTATGGTTAAGGTACATAAATATTAAATTCAAGAGCCAGTAGATCTGTGGGTCAACGGGAAAACGCTGACCTTACCCTCAATCTGTGGAGTTACTATTTTTATTTTGCGTTCTCTAACACACGTTGGCAATAATTCTTTTCTTCTTCTATTTTTCTATTTGAAATTTTTATTGCTTTCATATGAAATATTGAAATGTAATTGACACACCCTACAGCGCTTCCATTCGTACGACTACCTGGAGGCTGGTCGCACTGTACTTTCTGCGGTGTCATTATCCCATCTCCTTCTTAAATTGCACAGAACTACCAAAGTTCTGGCGAATTTCCGGCTTCCAACTAGGTGGATGGATGGATAAAAAATGAAATGCTTGAGCCTCTTACTTTAGGTTAAAAATATGATATTTCGCCTACAACCATCAGGGCTCCTTGATACATGCGGAACATTCCATAAAGGCTGCACACAAGGCGGAGCCATAAGGTAATAATTTACTTCGTTTCGCTATATGCTCCATTGGTGGTCCTTTTAATACTCTACATTTTCTATATTTATTTCCCCTCCTCACCCTCACCAGCCTATCAATTTTATTGCTGTATAACTGTAGCCGGACTCTATTTGAAGGAAATCGAATCACAATCACTTTCGGATATTTCGGTTAGGTAGTCGGAAAGTCCTCCAAAAATATTATCTTTAGGGCAGAGCACGTCGGTCGGTGCTAGTTCTCCCTTCTCACAAGGTAGTGTGAATATTTATTGCTTTAGTTTGAATGCGAGGAATCGTGCGTATGTGGAGAAATGGAAATGAATGCACACATTATCCGTTTACAAAACGATACACAAAGTCTCTGGTTAATGGGAAATAAATTAATTATTAGAAAATAATTAACTGAAATATTAATAATGATGAAGTCAAACATTGTGGCTGATTGTCTGCTGTCTGCCAAAGGAGAGAGAAATTATATTGGTAAGCCACTTTTTGTTTACTGTTGAGAGAGTTAATCTATTTGGCAACAATTTTAGGGGAACATTGAATTCCATTTGCAAAGGCGATCATTTAAAGTAAGTAAGTAAGTTTGGAGCGAGGCAAATAACCGCGCCCTTAAAAAATCATTATTACGGAACCCAAAATTAGTCTCAGATACACTGATGAACGACGACAACCACGGCAACGAAAACCCCCTCAAGACCACATCAAGACTCTCTTAACACCCCTAAAGAACCCCTTTAAGACCTGTGACAGAATTACATATAAACCAACATACAGCCCCCAGCAAGTTAATATAAAAGCATTGCAATAAGTGCTAAAATCTGCAAAATCCACATATACGAGTACTGGTATATCCCGCACTAAAAAGGTTGACAGAAATTAAACGAATTCTTGAAGTGCTTACCAAAATATCAAGTGGTAAGTTCAGACGAATCTCTGTGTTTGGTCACCTCAGAGTGCATTCATGGCAAAGCAATTCGCTTTGGATTCAAGTTCTGGTGTACGGCTACGCTTAGCCGTATCAAGAAACCAGTACCGTCAATATCATTCCAAATATGGGAAGTATCAGTTGTGATGAACCTCGTTTTAAAGTTTATAGGAAATATTCATTCTCAATGACAATATTTTGTACTGCTATGGAAGGATGCCGCTCACCAAGCGATGGGCACAATTTGGGCTAAACGTTGCAAGAGCTTTCAAAAGTGAAAAAAAAACTTACTTAAATCTGATGTTGAATTGGTAAAAGAATAAAGGGTTTTGTTATCCTAATTATTGCTCTGCATTGCAGATGGTTCCTTTGGACTTGTAATCCGATTATTGAACTTTTTGATGCCATTTTTTATAGGTGAAGGATGTTGCTAAATAATACTTTTGGAATAAAGCGTGACGTTCTTATTTCAATGTGGTCTCCAAGTATCAGTACGAGTAGATCAGTCTCAGTTTGTTTGTTTTGCATTAGTGTAATTCGAAAAGCAACCAAACCCATCAAACAAAATGATATATTGGTATCAGGGTATTTGCGTTTGATATTTATTTAAGAACTACAGCTATACAGCTCAAAAATACTAAAAATAATATTGATAGTGAAAAACCAGTTGATTTGGTCTTTGAATGACATCCCATTTTTCATCCGCTCACCAATACAACCTCTGCTTTCATTCAAGTTTATCAAACACATAGTTGCACTCCAATCAATTTCTCAGAAAGGAAACCAAATCAGTTCAATTTTTCTGACTTTTTCAGCATGCATAGGAACTCACATTTTTCAATTTCCAATTAAAAGTTCAATGTATGTTACAAACTCTGTCTAGCACAAACCATGACACCTCAATTCGGAGAAACTAAATGGAAACTGCAATGTAACAATTAAATTGGTTCATTAGCTGAACAGCAGGTGAAGGATAAAGTGGTGGCCGGTTGGAATGATTACGCGCTGAGTTCTCAAAGAAATATACAATTAAAAAACACCGAATCCTGAATTCTTCAGAAATGAAACCCTGACTCAGTTTAGTAAAAACCGATGCCATATCAGTGCAAGTGACAGTGGCTCGAGTTGACATACCTTTTACAACAAGGAGTGTAACGATTATACTACCACTGTAGACACCGCTCTACCAACTCTGACTGCGAAATCAAAGAATCAACGGTATAGTCCTTTTTTCACTATGGTTTGCCAGGACGGACGGTTTGGCTTCCAAGTAATCTTGCAGTTCGCCAAAAACATCATCGTCAAGCAATTCTTTAGCGGAAAAAACTAATTAAACTTTTACTGTGACCAAAATAGAATTGCACTGTGTGAAAGGGTGGAAAACGTTATCGAACGAAGCTGGAAAAGAATGTCAGGAGCTCAGTCAGCACAAACACATTGACTCTGAATGATTGGAATAAAAAGTTGTTGATTAACTTGCTCATTTTGTCGTCTTGTATTCAGAAACATTCCAAAGTAAATGCCAATAAAATTAGTTTCTTTTTACAACCAAAGGACTATACAGAATGGTGAATATTGTAGCTTTATCAAGTCATACGATTGGCAACGAGAATTTTTGTTCAAAGCCACAAAAAGCATCCATGGCAAAGGGGGTAATTTTAAACTACTGGTGGAGATGAAAAAATGTGTCCATCTTTTTGGCATCTTTATCGTAGTTGTTGACATCGGAGCCTAGCATTAACTATTTTTAACACTCATACATATATATCGCAGAATGTTGAAACAAAGAAAAATAAAAGTTTAGATTCCAGCCTTATCTATGCCGAGTGAGTGAGGGTCTTTTTTTGTTGTTGCTTCTTTCTCTCTACAAATTAGCAAAAATTGCTACGAAGATTTTAGTGTCCTTTTTCCTGTTGTGCATCGTCGCTCATGTGTCGATCAGTCGACACAAAACCAGGACGAATTATATAAATATATAAAAAGTCACAAGGATGTGAAAAAGGTTTTCATGTCTTTATGGAATACGACATCCTTGGCGGTTAGTGAAATATTTCTTTATGCTTTCTCATCGACAAGATGCGATGATTATGCATTTTGCTTATTTTTTTTTTTGAAAATTAATTCTTAGGTACAGGTTTCTTTGTATGTACAAGGCCGGGTTATTCGGAGTGAGTTAAACACTTTTATTTGTGTTTCAAAGAAAGAGGAGTAAGAGGAGGAACTAGATCGATTGGACTTTATTTTGTTGTCTTGTAATAGCCTCGCTCCCCAAATTTGAATGAATTTCACAACTGATTTTACATTTTTGATAACAAAAGCAGACAAATTGTACAGCTCGGATCTCGACACATCTTTCTCCATAAAAACAAAAAACGTATATGGCAATTTTCCGTTACACTTCCCACTTAGCATCCCCAGAGAGAGCACACTCTTTGTTCACACAATGTCGGATCCTTTGTGCAGCAAACGTCCAGCTCTTTTATTGGCTGAATTTGTTCATTTTGTCGTCAACGCCATACAAAGAGGTCCTTCCGCGCACACTTTGCACCGCATGTTGACTCTTTGTTTTTTGAAAATACTACTTTCTCAGTTTCAGGCGCGCTATAGTCTATTGTCATTTTAGTTTGAATATAGGAATATAGCAGAGATCCTTTTACTGTAGCGAGAAATATTTTCCACTTTGTAATTGGGATATGGTATGATACGAGGGAGGTTGGGAAAAAGTTCATTCTTTTCCATATACTTCAATGTAAGCCAGCTACAATACAACAAATGAGCAGCTGGAGGACGCGCAATCTTATGGTAGCACACTGAAGGTGTAGGTACTTTCATTTTCGTTCCGCAATCAATTTACAAAAAGTTAACTTTAGCCTTTCTGCAGAACGGATTTTGGTGCGGCGTCTTTGTCAGTTTGCTTAAAGCACAGTGCTGGTTATTGTTATCCATTTTCTTTTATCCCTTGAACGGACGATGCCAACGACGACCAAATAGATCGACGGACGTGCTTTTAGTTTTAAGTTTTTTGTTATTTTTATGTTGTTTGTTTCATGATTTTGTCTCTCAGCGCTGTGCGGTGTCCTTGGTGTCAAATTTACTTTCTTTTGTTCTCCATCCCACGCGTTGCGTTGTCTCTGCCATGATGTTTTCAATTTATTTTGCAAGGTAGCTTCAAAGATTAAATTTGCTGGCGTACAGGTCAAAAAGGCAGGATATTATCACCGGCTAAAGGAAATTTCATCATTTTGTTTGCCATAGGATAATGCTTCATTTTTCGCTTTCTCTGGTGATGGCACTAAGATGATATTTATTTTACGGCGATGAATTTTCCACGAGAAAAAGTAAAAAGTTTTGATGGAATTGTAACAGGTTTAAAAAGTTCCATCTTTGAAGTATGTGGATTTTGTTTTTTCATATTTACATAATTAAAAATATTGCGATCAGTTGGGCCAAGACAGACTAGATCCTTGTTGGAAAAACCCCTCTACTCTGCACTTGAATGGACATCAGTTAAAAAAATAATTGTGCTCAGGCATTCATTATTCGAATCTAGTAATATACGAGTATGTATATAAGAACGATTTTTCGATATCAATCCTCAAAGCATCAGAAAATCTCTTAAAAGTTGATATTTTAATGTATTTTAAATGTAAAGTAAGCAACATTTTAAACTTTTTATTAACTTCTTCATTTTTATATACTAACTGAGTGCCCGGCGTTCCATGGTTGTAAAATTTGACACTAATAATATATTACGAACATGCAGGAACGTTTCCTGATTATCACTGTTTCTACCCATGAGTGGTTCTTCAAACAAATAGCAGTTTGCGTTCATCAGCATTACTCCTGGCTCCAGATGCGGTCATTAGTTAAACCTAAAGCTGCAAGATACAATACATAGAACGTGAAATGCTTTACCAACCTCTATATTTCCACATCAATATGTTCATCAAGCAATTATTTTAAAAAGCTCACAGACATCTCTTCTTCCCCTCCATCTGTACCTTATTGTATATGCAGTGTCTAAGTACTGTAACTGTGTAAATTCCTTTACACTTGCGAAAAAAAACATCAACTGAACTAGGGACGAGAAAGTTTTATATTTTCTTGTTCCATAGCAAATGTTCGAGTTAAAAAGTGGTTTCATCCCTTTCTTTAACTTTTTAATGCCTGATATGTTTGCAACTGCACTTGCCCCTGCTTAGAAGTTATTTTTGTGGGCGCCGTGGCTCAGTGGATAAGAGCATGGCTTCTTGGCAGAGGTTCGTGGATCGAATCCCAGTAACACCAAAATTTTTTTTTCACGGTGTCCTACCTCTCGCGAAAGTCTGACAAACGTCCGAGAGTAATAACTTGTCACGGAAAGCTTTTCATTTCGTCGTTCGGATCCGGCATTAAATTATAGGTCACCTCCATTTGTGTGCAAAAATATAAATGCTCAACACAAATGGTTGCGAGAAGCTGGGCCTTAGACCGCAATGGTCTGTCGTGCCGAATATTATTATTATTATTATTATTATTACAAGCTATTTAAACCACTTACTAATGACGTGAAATAGTAAAGAATACAAAAAGAGCCAACAGGAAAATCGAAAAAGAAAAATATTTATTTTTCTCCTCGATATTAGATATTATTAGATACACACGATGCTGAACAAGCAGGTTTCTGCACTAGATCCTTCTGTGTCGACTACATCAACACCCTGCAGATCATTATTGAACAGTGCGTTGAATTTCGGTCACCACTGCACAGACTGTTTATCTGGCTCGTCTTTCGCAGGAGAGGCATACCCGATAAACTATTAGCTATTATTAAAGCAACCTCTGATGGCTCTAAATGTCATGTGCTGCATAGAGTGAAGCTGTTAGAGGAATTCAAGATCCTAAGTGGGGCACGACAAGGTTGCATTCTATCGCCGATTCTTTTTTTGCTGGTGATGAGCTATGTGCTTCGCGCAGCTTTACCTACTGGAAACGGAAGAATTCTTTGGACTCTTACATCTCAACCCAAACATCTGGACTACGCTGACGACGTTTGTTGACTCTCAAATAGCATTATGGAGCTGCACCAAATGACAACAAATGTGGAATGGGAGGCAAATGTTGTGGGTTTGAAAATTAATACTGCCAAAACCAAAATCATCAACTCAGTAACTCAAGTTAACATTGCTGGACAACATTGCTGGACAACCGGTAGAGAGAGTAGAGAGTTTACAATATCTTGGGAGTATTGTCTCAACCGAAGGTGGAACCGAGCAATTCAATCAGTGTGCGATCAGTTTAAACACCTAGCTGCGACTGTTCCGTTCAAATGTTGAATCTGTGCAGTTGTATGGGTGCAGCACTTGAAAGATGACCGCTACTATCACAAAAAAAATTTCAAACGTTCGTAAATAGGTGCCTACGGAACATCTTAAGATAAGCGTTTGAATTTGAAGTAAATGCAAAGATTAAATGAAATCGGCGTAGTTTTGGAAAAATGTATATTGTAGACCGTCGGCCCTGAGGCCCGATCACTTCCAAATTTTTGCAAAAAGCCTGTCATTGGAGATGAGTAAAAACATTTAAACAATTAGGTAAATATTTTTAAAAAATTTGTATGCAAAATTTGAATATTATCGGACTTTAGGAAGTGGATTAAAAATTTATCACAAAATGTCCAGCTAGCTACAAACAAACATACAGCACAGCGATATTAATATAGAAAATTTAAAAATGAGAAGTAGTGTCGGATAAAAAAGACTGTAGCTTATGAGGTGCCCATTGATTTGAAAACGTCCAATATGACGTTCAGAAAGGTAGCAACAAAAGTCCAATCAAGCAGGGCCTCAGCAACTCCATAGGCATTCATTTTCGACAAAAAAGAACCTGCAAGCAAAGATTCTTTTATTATCTATTAATCTCTGGGTAATAATATAATTATTTGAATTAAATAATTGGTAAGATAAAATAAAGCGACTTTCGTCAGTCGCTAAAGATTTAATGTACAATTTATTTGTTACCATAATTATTGTACTATATGGCGCTACGGGGAATTGTCATACAATTTAAGTTCCAGCTGCCGATTAATTATCTATATTTAGTCAACTGAACAACAATAAAAATTGAATTTGTCATCCCCTACAACATGTCGTAAAGAGCATAAATTATAACAAAAAACAATTAAACTTGCAGTAAGCCGCCCAATGAATGGTCACAACAATTAGTCTTTTGATAAGACTCTTGCGGTGCATCGTTTCCTCCTCGAAAATTTTAATGTGAATTTTACTCCGTCATTAAACGTTGACGCTAGAAAATTTCTCTAATTTCACAGTGACATTTAGCGGTCGCATTGAGACGCGAGTAAATCGTTTAATTAGGATATTAATTACAAAGAGAGTACAATAAAGTAAATGCTAGAGTTCAAAAAGAGAAGGGAATTCACACTCACTGAATTTATGGAAGCCATATACTTAGTACTACAGCAAGTGCTGGCTTTTTAAATTTTTAAATTCTTACAGCAATTTAGTGCGGGGTTTACAGAGGTTTATGACCCATACGAAGATGTAGTTGACAACATCCTTCCACGTGGAACGCCGCCTGATAAGCATAAGAAATATGAGACAAGAATATTGTGACACTCGATGATAAAAAACCACTTAAGCTGTAAACAATGGCAAAGGGACATTTGTACAATAGCATCAACGTGCTGACGCGATGGAAGGACTAACTGTGCCATGGAACAAGAAGCACAAAAAATGAATTAGCGCTCAAGATGGTAACCACGAACAATGGTGAAGTCACGAAGATACCAAACGAAAAGAAAAGAGAAGTCATACGATCGTAAATTACTTTCCTCTTCCGTTTGAATTTTTTGTTGCGCGCACCGAAAGTATCCAACACTGTAACCGACGCGCACCCTGCTGTAATTATCTCTGCCCGGTCACGGCCAACACGACATCTGTGGGTGGTACACATCTGGATTGCTTTCTTCGGCCTGACGTTGTTGCCAGATTATTTGCCGTTACTTGGTCGTTAATAATTCTTATCAGCACCGAAACGACTGCCGCACCATCTTCTTGCGGGTGAAATTAATTTTTCCGTTTATTTCCATTTTTTACGTGTACAATGCCTATGCAATGTCCTTGAGAAACTCAGGACAATTGAATAAGGCATCTTTACCACCACAGTAAAAAGTGGCTATATCCAATGCTTAAAGAATTTCATTTGCGGTTAATGTCCTCTGTTCTCAGCGTTACAAGTGAAATTCTTCAGGCAAATCACACGCCATTTTCTTATCGAAGAGAATTTAATAATCAACGTCATCTTCGAGACGAAGCGACACATAATGTGAGATATTACAGTGGAACGAAAATGAAAGTGTCAGGGCACAAGTTGCTGCTAAGAAACTTAAAGCAAAGTATTAGATGGAATCCAGCATTACATTTGGCAATAGTAAAAGACTTCTGAGCAAGTTCGTTGTTCAATAAACGATTCATACAAGGGTTTTCCTGGACACCAATATATAAAGAGTCTTGCACTAGAAAGAGATTTAAATTTATATGAAAGTGTTGCTTTAGGACCCCATGTACCTACTTTTCATTAGTCAATGAATTTTATCTGTCAATTTAGCACTACTGGCTCCAGTCCGGAATTTTTGTGACAGCCGCCGGTGGCTGCGATGACAAAGGACAGTCATGTGACAATGGCATCGATTATTTTCTAAAGGAAGGAATGATCTATATAAACATTATATGTGTAAGCGAGCGCTGCAGGGGCGCCTGAAAAGTTGTTATTATCGCACAATGTCAAGCGGAAGTGTGCGAAACGCATATCGCAATATCGAAGCACGGTTATTCCTTTTATGTGCTCACCATCACCACCGAAAATGATGACCTCGTGCGTTCTGTGGCACGCGAATGCGAATGTTCTGTGTGCGATGTTATTTGCTTCGCACATCGCCGCACTCAGAATGATAATTATTTTGATAAATATACACGACAATTCCACATGAGTAACTACTCCGGCCGGTTGTAGTGGTGGCGGAGCTACTGGAGATGCCCTCGCATATAGAGCCGAGATCCCAGCAATAGAAATAACTTGACGATTCTTGACAATACAATTTTCGCAATGTCCTTTTTGGGTTTCCCGAGTTTAGGCATATCTTAAAGTTTATTGCACTCGCGTGAGGACTTAATGTGTTCCGTTGAAAGAGAGTGCACGAGTATATCTGTGAATATATCCATTCATATTGGGTACATTCGGTTGTGTGATGTTCTCCCAGAAGTACGCAAATATATACGTAACCGTCGATGCGGGTATATGGATTTCCTTACTGGAAATGCATTCACTTTCCGCAACACACATCCAGGACCCAACCTCGTACTACGTTTATAAATAAACTCATGTTAACTGTTTTTGTACTTTTTTTTTTGACAGAACTTCAGTTTAAAAAATATAGTCATTTATGTATTCTGATGCACATACGGATATCGCACAGATCGCATCTACGATAAATTATTTAATTTCATATTTAGTTTCAATGGATTTAACCTTAAAGAGCAAAGCTGGAGATTTTTTCTAAAAAATACAGCCACAAAACCTTTTTCGTACAATAAATTTCTTGGGTATTAGGTATTAGGACTTAGGTATTTTTTGATCTTGAGTAAGATAACTGACATCCAAATTTAAAATAAAATAATGTTATACGGAAAACGTTCCTCGAATAAATCCATTCTACTTTTTATTTTCCATTTTCCAATTGCAGTTTTGATGTGCGGGGGAGACCTTTCGAGAAAGCCCTGTACTGGTCAGACACAAATTCTTTCGGACCGCGAGCATATTTCGTAACGAATAAGCAGCCTGCCAAACTGACAGTCGACAATATTCAATTGGATGATGAGGGGGTGAGTAACACGTTGGTTATTTCTTAAGGGATATAATTAACCAACTTATAAGTATACTTATTCAGTTATATACGTGCATTTGATTGCAAAGTTAGTCCCGTAACTCTTAGATGTTCAAGAGATTGATGAAAAACCATTTACAACCAAATCATTGCTCAAAAAGTCAAGAAACTGAGCGTTCCAATATACCAATTTTTTAACAGTTTTTAGTTTCAGTTAGTTTTCAGTTAGTTTGTTAGTTAGGGTGGCCAAAACGGAAAACATTCACGAAATAACCTTAACGCAATTTGTGTTGGTAAAATGGATTTGCTGTGGATAAAAATAAAAGAAGACAGAAACTAATAAAAGTAATATTTGGCGTGTCAGATCTTTGTGGTCTAAGGTCTAGGTTCTGTTCGTGCTGTGCGCGTTATATTTTTGCAGACGCACAACTTAAAGTCATATACGAAAGCTAACCACAACACAAAACAAATAACTTGCCCACTATCCTTTGAAAGAAAAATCAGAATTGTCTTAAGTTAAATTATTTTTGGAATTTTAGATTTAATGTCAAATAAGACAATTTCACCCGTATTTACCTACATAATAATTAAAATTACATTTTTTTTTATCTACAAGAAAACAAACCGAACAGCGAACCTTCATGAACGAAAATAAAGCCAAAAAGGTTTCGATATAAGATTACGCCAGTTGCCTTATCCACTGAATGCTATATCTGCTGAGAAGGCCTTCCGTGATATTGTAGCTCGTGCCGTCAAAAGATTCATTCCCGCCAGAAGAATCAAACAGGTCATACCATCCCTTCCGCTGGAAGCTCTTAGGCTTACCGAGCGTCGCGACCAACTAAGAGCTACGGATACTGCTGACTCTCGAGTTACTCAGCTAACCAAAAATGTACAAAAACTGGTTGCCGTTCACAGGCGATCCAAGTGGCTGAGTCATCTTGAGAAATGCAAGCTAGGATCCAAAAAGCTCTGGTCAACGTTCAAAGGTCTTTCTGGGAAAACCAAATATCAGGGCCTAATTTCGATTTCATTAATTGATCACAAATATGACAACAGTAAGTAATGCGCGTTACATTTTTCATGACAATTCGTCAGCTCATGAAAAACCATTCGTCACGTTTTACGCAAACTGAAAGCGTTAAAACGCGACAATAACCAACCTACCTTCACCGTCCTAGAGGTGCAAGATGCCATAAGGAAGGCTAAGCCTTCTAAGGAACTTGGGCCGGAAGGGTTATACATGTTTATGTTGAAGAAGTTACATAAATCCAGCCTAGATTATCTAGCAGAAATCTTCGAACTAACCATGGAAAACCTCACCATACCAAACATATGGAAAATTGCCAGAGAGTCTGGAAAATTGCCAGCACTGGCGCACTGCTGTCGTGGCATTCGATATGTCCAGAGCTTTTGACACAGTTGACCACTGCCATAGAGTTTCGCCTCCCACCATTACGGCTTGAGAAAACAGAAAACATAGCAGCACTACGACTGCCTTAATAGAGTTGGCGACCCACATTTCGGTTGGTCTAAAATCACCGTCGCCCGCACTGGCGCAGATGCAGATATACAGATGTAAACGAGATCACACATAGGATAAAATCGCAAAGTGGAGTTTCCTTTTCATCATCTGCTATCCCTTGGACCAAAGAAGTCACCTGACTTTCGTATTAAAAACCATCCATTCAGTAAATAACCCCAACATTTTAGGATCCATATTCGACAACCTCCTTACCTTTTGTAGGCATGCAAAAAATATTTGCAGTAAAGTGAACAGTCGTAGTTGGGTTCTAAGAGATCATCTTTATGACGAAACGTCCATGCTCTTCGTCAGGCAACACAATAAACTGTTGTCAAAAAAGTTCTAGTTAGCCTGCCACAACTCCACACACCCAGTTCACGACATCACTTTCAGTGAGATGCCTCCACGCTGCATACGTCAAGACATCAGCACGTACAGAGACTGCATAAACCTAGTCATACCGGACACCTGGAATCCCACTACTGTCCGTTCATCCTCTAATAGTAAACAACTATGATACAGTCTCTGCAGAAGTCTCCTCAAGTAAAGTTAACAGGGTCCTTGGTACACACCCACTCCTATAAATAGTAGTGAAAAGTCCCCGCTCAGGGAAACCCAGACAACCCTTCCACAACTTCGCTCGGGTTGGTGTCACTGCAAAACTAAATAGGTTTATTTGTACTGTGAATGACAGTCTAATGATTGTAGGGTTTACTCTCGATCTCGTTTTAGACCTGGAGGTGCTACCATAACAACAATGATTTTCACCGCGGCCGGAGATTATTCTTTGTTTATTTTTACCCTTACTGATTCATAAAGGCAATAAATGCATATGGGTAGCTGTAAAACTTACTGCCCATGCCTATAGCATCTACTTAAAACAATAAATGATTGCCTACTACGGCAATTGGTAGATGATCTCTGTAGAGGGTTTCAAGAAATCGATAAACCCTGCTTTTGAACCAGCAAATGATAGAAAAGTATTTGATTTTAAAATCGCAATTGGATCCTTATAAATACCTACCGCTCTATATCCTACCATGATCAAAGAAGCTTTTGTTGCTTTTGTTGTTAATTTCTTTGATGACAGAAAACTGATGTTAATGTTTCATTCCTCTTATTTAACTCATTGCAGGTGTACAGATGTCGGGTGGACTTTCAAAATTCTCCTACACGAAATCATAGAATTAATTTAACGGTTATTGGTAAGCCCACACACCTATCGCTGCATAATTGTTTAAGTTAATATTTAATTTGTATTGTACCTCCCCGTAGTTCCTCCTCACCAAATTCTCGTCTATGATGCATCAGGACGAGATGTTGCCGGTGCTGTCGGTCCACTTGTTGAGGGCGACAATATTGTTTTGACATGCGAAGTTCGAGGTGGTAAGTACCAAAAGGATTCGATTTCTACGTTGTGATAAATTAAATTAAAAATAATAATAATTGAAGTGCAGAATAAACCATCCATCATCAACAATATCTTTGAGCATATATTACCAGAAACTGGTATTTTATTGTACTCGTAGATCCATAGACGTAGGTAGCGAAAAAATTAAGAGAAGTTATGTAGGATGAAAAAAGGAAATCTCATCGCATTTCTAATATAAAAGCGAATCTCATATAAATAAAGCACAGATATTGAGAAAAAAAAATCATCGGCAAGTTATGACTTTCGCTTTATGCCTTAAGTTTTCCTCGATTTCTTTAGAATTTCTTTATTTTCTTTTAACGTACGTTCAACAAAAACACAACAAATTTGCACGTTGTGTGCATCATAATAAAATTAGTTTTTCCTACCTTTTCGCTATTCTCCCATCAGAAAATCCATTGCTAACGTTGACCAGTTGATGTGGTTGTGCAACCCTTTGAAAAGCAACCGAAATCCACTGAAAATAATTTATGGGAAAGCTCCTATGTAGCATGAGTGTACAACCTTTTGTACACACCTCTGGTAGCCATAGCGTACATGCATCCTGCTGTTGTCCTGATTTTCTTTCTATTGTTCTCTTTTAACCGTGGCCGCTTCCTTCTTTAGACTTCGTATCGCATCTTTCATTTGCTTTGCAAACTAAAACTAAAGCTTGTGCAGCTGGAAGAGCTCTGTGGTAGCTCATAATTTAACTTTTATTTAATGCGCCGAAAACAATGGGGATCCGCAATTTATGAGCAAATTAATTAAATGGATATTTTAAATAGTATGGGGCGTCTTTTTTTGTGGAAAGACATTTTTGTGGTGTGATTGGGATTGTAATTTTTACGCAAGCTGGAGGTGCAAAATAGTTATTAAGATGCACAACCATGGATGCCTCACATTGGCCAATATTGACCTATGGTGCAGTTTTCAAAGGAATTTAACAGTACTACGTATATTTATATATAGCAGGGAAGGAAAATTAAACGTCAGACTGAGCCAGATCGATAGCTCCAATAAATTCGTTATGCATACCTCGAAAATTTTCTCCTCTTCCAGTAACAAAAATTTGGTGCATTATGCACTCATGTTTCGCAGGGATAATAAATAATAATTTTTCTTCTTTCTTGTGTTTTGTGTCTAAAAACTTGGTCCGTGTAGTCATGGAATACGAAATATGTCTTCATCCGAATAAATGTCGTCCAGTTAAGAAACCCGGGCGTTATGGTTTTCGCTGAATAATTGGTCCGGACCACTCTGACATGTATTTAACTGCAGAAGATGTGAGTTTTTTTAGCACTTTGCGAGCTAATTATACAGTCTATAGTCCTCACGAAAGCGTATTTTTTGCACAATTCTAATAACGTAGAAGTTTAAGTACTGTCTTTGAAACATCCATTCTCATATACACGGTGAATAATTCGCCGTAAGACTTTCCACTCTTCTTTGCTTTTTACCGTGTCACCAAGTCTTGGATCCATGTTCTATTAAGGTACTGAGGTACGCTCGCCGGCGACCAGGGTCGCTTGCCTGTGAACTTACAGACAGTTGGTTTTCGTTACAAAATATTTATTTTTATTGGACTCGTTAAATTTCAATTATATATATATATAAATATTTATATATATATATATTAATTTATATTACAATTCGACATTCTGACGACATTACGAAACTAGCGCTCGACTGGAATCCACAAGGAGCCGCCGAGTTGGCCGTCCTACCAAGACATGGAAAAGGACAATAGAAGAGGAAGCAAGATCCCAGGGGACCGAATGGCGTCTCTTGAAACCTCAGGCGTTAAATCGAGTTCGTTGGCGGGCGTTTGTAGAAGCCCTATGCTCCCCCGCGGAGTAAAGGAAAGAAATAAAGAATATTACTATTATTTGTTCTGTTTGAGGAGATCTCTTCTTGTTGCGCTTCTCTTCGTCTAAACTTCCTAGCCGCTGACTCGGGTTTCATAGCAACGTGATACGGGCAAGAACGTTGGTATAAACTCAGGCGAGCGTATTGGGGAATCTTTCCCTACCGGATTCTGCCGAAAGCAGCAGATCACTGATCACTATGTACTGAATGGAAACTAGATACTAGGAGAAATCGAGCTTCAAGATGAAGTCTTGTAAGGCCGCCAGAGTTCGAAATATGAAGGGTCTCTACACCTAACAATGGAAATCTCACCCTATCGAGGTTTTCCGGACTTTGAAATGGAGTCATGTAAGGCCTGCCTGTCATGTAATAACTTATCACTGAAAGCTTCTCAATTCGCCGTTCGGATCCGGCATTAAATTGTAGGTCCCTCCATTTGTGTTCAAAAATATACCTGCTCAACACAAATGGTTGCGAGAAGTCAGGCCTTGGACCGTATGGTCTGTCGCACCGATATTAATTAATTAAGGCCTGGCAGAGTCTCGTAACCAAGAAAGGGGACTCTAAGCTAACGCACTGAGAGGACTAGGCACACCTAATTATAGCGCTGACCAACATTGACTGTCCTGTATTCTGTCGCCAAAATTACTCCGCCGTTGACTTCGATATCGAGTTTTGGTGTTGGATATTTCACGTTTAACCTCCCGTCTGAGATGTTTTGCCTCCTGCACCTCAAAGTATTGAATACTCTATTGGATAGATATTCATTCGTACTCGTGCAGTTGCTAGAGTTTTAAGTGATCTCAAAACTCACAAATCCGCTGGGCTAGATGGTATTTCCCCAATAGTTCTGAAGAGGTGTTCTTCCAAGCTGGCATTACCATTAGGTAAGCCTTTCCATCTATCCTATTCTTCTGGACCCTTCCCGATAAGTTGGAAAATAGCATTTATCCAGCCCATACCAAAAAAAAGGCGAGCCGTCGTCTCCTTCTTCGTACCGACCCATAGCACTTACATTCATTCTTTCCAAGGTCATGGAAACGCTGATCAATTTCCATCTCAAGAAATATCTTGAAACCAACGAAAACCTTAGTGACCGCGGGCAACGTTCAACTGGTGATTTGATTGTATATCTCACTGAACAGTGGAACCGGTCTTTGCATCAATCAAGGTCATTTGTACAAAATACGTGCTTATAGACTCGATGACAAACTGCTTAACTGGATTAGAAGTTATCTTTTGGACAGTTCCATTCATGTTTTCTTGGATAGTTTCAAGTCTTAGGTACCTTACTTAAATGGTGGCGCTTGCCAGGGCCCTGTTTTATCCCCGAAACATTTCTCATTTTTTTTAATGATCTCTTATCTATAACTTCTGATCCAATTCACTTTTTCGCTGATGAAAACACTCTAAGCTTCTCATATAAGTTTGAGGAACGTCCATCAACTTCTCATGTGGAACTCAAACAACTACGTATGTTAAACAAGTTAAACTCTGACCTAGGCAGCATACTACAATTGGGAGAAAACAATCAAGTAGAATTTAACACTTCCAAAACCCAATGCTGTGTCCTGTTATCTAAATCCCAGGCTTTATTAATGAATGGCTTTTGCATTGAGGAAACTGAATATCTCGCAATTCACGGTATGTGCGTTAACGACAAGCTTTGTTGGAATGACCACACATTTACCGTCGCCAAAAATGCTTCGAAATTTTTAGGTTTTCTAGCCCGGTGCAGAAATATTTCACTCCAACTGATATGGCTACTATCTACAAGGCTTTTAGTTGCACTAAACTTGAGTACAATTTTCATATCTGGCCTGGTGCACCTAAAACTACTTTTCATTAGCTAGATAGAATACAAAACCGCGCGATAAAACTCATCGATGATGCAAATATAACGAAATCAATAGATTCGCTTGAACACCGCAGGAACGTTTTCTGCTTGTCACTGTTTTATCGTTTCTTCTACCGGCGGTGCTTTAATTCAACCGCATTACTCGTGGCGCTCTAAATGCTCATCAGTATACCCTCAAGCCCATCTTCGGAGGTGCAGTAAAGATCAGGGATTCGTTCTTTAGCCGTACAACACGTATTTAGAATACTCTGCAAGCTTTGTCTTCCAACATCACTATGATCCACAGGCATTCAAAAACTAAGCTCATAAACATCTACTCTTTTCTCCTCGTTTTTTTTAACGCCCACGATGTGCCAAGCATATAGCCGAGGGTGCGAACCCCTTTAAGCGTGTGCGAATTATAAAAATAAAATTATTCAGATATTAATGCCATGTAATCGATCTTTCGAATGAATGAATGAAACAGTTTGATTAAAATAAAAATTTTCGTGTTAATTTATATAAATTAAAGTTCTATTGGGTTAAAGTGAAACACCCCATATTTACAAATGCATCCAAAACCATCTTACATCTGCTCGAAAGAATAAAGGACCTTACTATTAAACCTGTAATAGGTAACAAAATAGCATTCAAAATATATGCGCACACCCCTTCTTCTTACCATAGTATCCACGTTGTGCATTCGCCATAAGAATCTTAACCCCTTGAGCTTGTGCCAATTAAAAAAAAAATTAAAAGTTGCTGTGGTTATCTATTGCATTTGGTCCTGTGGATTTTAAATATTGTCACGAAACTCCATACCAGTCTTTCCTTAACTAAGTAAGTTTACTTCAATTGCATAATTCTCTAAAGCTGCCGCTCCTATAAAAGGTTCGCCTTTAATGGTAAACCCTTATACTTTTATAAATGGCAAACTTTTTCCTTTACGACAAATGAAAAAAATTGCTTGAAAAAAAAGTTTCCTAACAAAAGTTGAAAGCTGAAAACAAAAATTTAACTTCAAAACAGTCTAAAACCATAATGCAGGTCGCATAAAAAGACCAAAGCAAATCTAGGCAATCGCTGCAGCAAATGTCCTTGCAAGCATTTCCCGCCCACCATAAAATTCGTTTTTTTCCTCTCTTTTGTACAAAAAACTTGTTTGTTGTTGATGTTTATTTTTAAATCGTTCTTTCTGTTATTTGTGTCGCCACACTTTACTCTCCAACCAAAAGGAATTTTTTAATTTTTCTCTAAAATAAGTTCGGTTGATACCGTTGATGGCAAATTCGCTGATATATATAAGCAGGATATAAATTAGTTTCAACGGGATTTTAATTGTGTTTTTGCACTACAAGTGTCCTAACAGGAGATTTTCATCGAGTAAAGGATGCCATTGGTAAATGACGAAGTTTTTCTTGAAGTGTCATTAATAAAAGCATCTGAGAAGAAGGTTATGTGTTTTCAGCAGAGACGATTGAGACCCTCATTAACCCTCAATCTATTACTTTTCTCTGTAATGCCTGTTGATGTTCCGATGAAATCTTAAAGTGGATGAAGGAAAAATGCTGTTGAAGAATAGGCCAATTCTTCTTACCTCTGTTAACGTTGAGTACCTACCTACCTAATCCTTTTGTTTGTCCTACTGACAAGTTTTTTTTTCGTTGCAGTTAAAGCATTTTTTTCATATTTTGATGTATGTATTTCAGCTTGATAATAAAATCCTCCATATAATTGCATTTGGTGACACATGTATTGGTTTACTTTCATCATCAAATAGACAACTCATCTCTTGGCGGATTCTGCTCAGAATCCCGTTTAATTTTAACCTAGTTGCCGATTCCTGTGTACGCACAAAATGCATGATGCACTTCATCAAATTGGAAATTCTCTTTTTATTATCCAAATAGCTGTGGATTTTTTTTAATCAAATCGAACCTCGAAGAGGGAATTAAAAGAACCAGCAACCTTTTTACGCGGTGAAAATAAATTGCCAACTAATTCTGCATCAATGCGCATTTTGGATCGATGGGATATGCGAATCATCCGACTGCCGATTCCTGAGTAGATTGACTCTGATGCATGCTGAGTGCCAAATGACATAGAAAGATGCATCTGGATTAAAAACGTTCCCATTAAAATGCGGGTATATACAGAACCTTTTTTTATGTTTTCCTTTAGAAGTACTTTACAGTGCATCAGTCAAAATGCATGCACATTGTACAATGTGGCAAGGATTGCTGCATGTACAGAATCACAGTTAAGGAAGGATAAGCACCAATTTGCTGTATATTGATTTCTTAATTAAATTTTTTTATCCTCCTGTTTTGGATTGTGTGATTGTGAAAATTCCTTAATTGAAAACAAAGCTGAAAAGTGGCTTGTAGGTGATTTTGGCTATTGATGGATGGGATTTATTGGTGGAAGAAAGGAGTCAATCACATTCGTGATTACTTGTTGTATTGTAAATAGGTTGGTAAGTTTTCTGGCAGTCCAATTTTCGTCGAATGTTAGTGTTTGTTTCGCCACTTAAAGCATCGAGTTGTATGACATTTTATAAAAATTCAAAAAGTTAAATTTTAATTCATGTTGTCATAATAGGCCCACACAAAATGGACAGGTTAACATAGTAGTTTGATTCATAATGTGTGTCATATTTGAATGGTAATGGACGTAAAGTTGTATATTAAATAAGACACAAGTAGATCACATCGACATCGACATTAACTTTTCCAACAACTGACAAAATCGGCAAAAATCTATGTACCCTATTGCAAAAAAATACTATCATAAAATTTATTATACAACGCGTAAACTGTCCTTCGAATGAATTTTAATATTTTTCATACGGTTCAATTAAATATGCTGTTTTAAAGAATGAGGAAGTCATAAAATCATATTTATTCAAAAACACGCAACTTTTAGATGAATTCAAGATAATTTTTATTAAATAATTCCAAGTGAACATTATTTATGCCTCAATACCTTAAAGCCTTAACGTAACCACTAATTTTCATTTATAAAGGGTAAAATATCCGAACTCCAATGGAGGAAAAGCGAAATGATCGCACTAGTGCCTTCAAAGTAAGGTTGGCGCAACGCCAATAATCTCGCCCTTAAAAACTTTTTTACCGATCCCCAAATCAGCCTCGGATACACTGATGAACGACGATGACCAAGACAATGAAAACGGCTATACAATTTAAGAATTTTCTCATGGAACGTACGCTCACTAATAGAGCTCGAGCTGCACAACAGCTAGCCGATACCTTGACCAAATATAATGCTGACATAACAGCAATCCAGAAGATGCAGTGAATGGGGAATAGTGTCTTACAAAAATCAGAACATGACATATATGTATATTACAGCTGATATGCAAGACATTATGTGCTCGGGGTGGGCTTTCTAGTCAGCAAAGAATGAAACCCGCCGTTATCGGCTTTAAAGCAGTAAATGAACAGCTATGCATAATTCGCGTGCGGGGCAGATCTAAGAACAAAAGCTTTATAAGCATGCACGCTCCTACAGAGTATTCCCCAGATGATGAAAAAGAAGAATGCCCTCAGTATGATGTAAAACTTATTCTGGGTATATGAACACCAAAATAGGTAGGGAGTGTTAAGGCAGTATATTGGCACCCATAACTTACACGAGAACACTAATGACATGGGACAACGAGTCATAGAGATGGCAGCAAGCAATAATTTGGTCGATGCGAGTACAGGGTTTGCGCGTAAAAATAATCACAAAGCCACCTGTGTATCCCCTGATGGAGCCACCCGCAACCAGATAGACCACGTGTTGATAGAACGCCGCCGCAACCCAAATCTGATGGCGGTACCGTCTTGATGGTATGTTGGCGATGACCATTTTGTTAGTATGGTGCTCCGAGCGTGGACTTCCAAAGATTCCGCAGTATGACGCAATATACACCACGTTGCACTTACTGTAAAGACAAGGAGGGTAATCTAGAGTCACTTCCATCATCCTTTTATAGGCTTTAAAGGTGCCTCCGATAGCAAAGCCAGAGTATAACTTTATAAAGCCATGAAAGAATTCGGCATTCTAAATATTCTAGCACTACTATGTAGGTTGACCATGACCAATGTTTTAAGCCAAGTCAAAATATCCGGATCACTATTAAGCCCATTCAACATCTATAAGGGGCTCCGACAAGGGATGGACTGGCCTGCCCTCTTCAACCTGGTGTTGGAGAAAGTGATCAGAGACTCTGATAGGAACAATCCTCTATAAGTCAATTCAGACTTCAGACAATTACGCAGACAAATTTGACATCATTGGTCGAAACGCAAGGGCTGTAAAACTGGCCACGTCTGCGAGTAGAAGATTTAACAATAGTCCCTCAATTAAAAAAGTGGAGCGCGAATTTGAATTAGTGAAATCCTTTAACTATCTCGGGTCAACTGAAGCAGCCGATAACAGCATCGAAGCAAAAATACGCGCACGGTTACTTAAAGCCATCAAAGCCTGTTTTAGACTGTCAAGACTCTTTAAATCCAGGAATTTAATCATAACATCCAAGCTGCTGGTGTATAAGACAATGATCATACCAGAACTTACATAGTACTTAGCAAATAGCATTCTGACCTCTTAGCCGCGTCTTAGAGAAAAGTCTTACGGAGAAATTTTGTCCCCGTATATGAGAAAGGACGATTCCGGTGACTCTACAATGCTGAGATCTACGAACGCGATGTCAGGATCGTGAAGAAAATTAAACTTGGTAGAGTCCGGTGGGCAGGACATGGCAAAAAATAGGTTATTTACCTGCTGCTCTGATTTAGGAATGAGGTGGTTTTTGCAATCCATTCTCTGTTTTCGCGCTTAGTCGTTGTTCCCCGTTCCTCTGTTTTACATGCAGTATTAAATGCTTGTTGTATTGCCTACTGTATCTGTGCTTCAGTTATTCTGCGGTATTCGAAGTCGTTTGTTGCCTCACAAGCAGGGATCGAATTACCAGTTACGTGACTATATAATGTTGATTTGGCATGATCGCTTACGTAAACCAGTGAAGAGTAGTGATCATCCCATTGTAAATACTCGATCACTCGGTAACGTAGGGATTTCATTCACTCGTTAACTGATGTCGTAATTTGACCCCAGTATTCAAAGCTACATGTGCTACCTACTATCTCATAAGCAGTATTCAAAACTGTTTATGTGGCCTACTATCTTGCTGTCTCTCAAGCAGTATTCAAAGCTAGTTTTATATTCTGTCCATTATTTCTAGTCTCACAAGCAGTACTCTAATAATTATAAGTATCGGCTCAACAATAGCTCAACGTATTTACATTTTCTTAAAATTTAAATTTCTATAATTAAACAACATCTTTAAATGCTAAATCTATTGCAAGTAAATATTTAAAGCAAATTCATTTAATATAATAATATTAAAAGTTGGCATCAGTAATATTGATTGCTAGCCTTTTAGTAAAAGAAGACGTGTTGACTACTGAAGATTTCATTAAACTTAGCGTCTGTAAATCCACTGATGTTTATACAAGGGTGGCTTGGCTCGATTTGCTCGTTTCTCAGGCCTTATGGAGTTGGATGTGTTTCCCATCTGTGACCGAATTTCCTGCTCCTTAAAGCCTTGTAAGCGGATCTGTAAGATTGCATAGAACATGTTAATATTAATTTAATTTCATATCCTTTGCCATATTCTTTTCCCTAGAACTTACTCCAACCTCCCCATTTATATATTTGATTGCTTAATTGGGAAAGCAATAATTGGATCATAGAATGTTTTATCTTTACCACTCCCTAATCATAGCTCAGTTTCATTTTCAGCCAAATCTAAGGAGAAACATACATTTTTTTACCTTACAAATACACCCTTAGAACATCAAACCCCTTTCTTTCGACCAACTGACAAATTGCAAATGAGTTACTTTGTAATTGACACGAAGTTAACGCCCTTACAACCATATCCATTGGTCTTTGTGTTGTTCTTCACTCTGGATAACTACCTAAACTGCCATTTTGTTAAAGTAAAAGGATACTTTTTAACTTAGCGCAATTTTGTGTGGTAGGTTCGATAGCTGAAATTATGTGCTGGTCGACTTGTCACGCTATAAACCACACTGCTATAGCTGGGAAAAATTAAAAAACAAATTTTTTTGTTGGGAGATTTATTAAAAATATTCTGTTCGTGCTCCAAGGAGGGGTGAAGTAATAACGCAATTATTTAGACTGCAATTTGTTACATTGTTAGAAGCTTAACAAAAACGTTCTTTTCTATAGAGACTTGTGGTATATGGTATTGAAATATTAAATTATAGCACAAGTCTCTAAATGTTGCCTCTGAGCCTTTAACAATAACTGTATGGCATCATTTCGAAATGAAAGCCTAAGATCACAAAATAATCGCTTTTCTATAAACACTCTTCACAGAAATGTTGTCTGATGGAGAAAGTGACATGCAACAGCTCCATACTGAAGTATGTAATCTTACCCTTATGCAGCGTAATGTCCTTCCAATTATATCATCCAGGAATAACAAGTAACCGGAAAAGCCGATTTTGCCACCGTTTATGCTGTCAATCATTTTTCATTGTACAATAAGGATAACACTGGCATAGTCGTATTAAAGTGCATGGTCGTCCCTCGGTCGGACGGTCAGTCAGGTGTTTCCTCTATCATTTCTTTTTTTTAGCATTTTCCCTGACACGGTCTCTCACTCTGTCTCTGCCTTTGCTATTGTTGTTGTCGATGACGCCTTATACCTTTACACTCTGTGTAATGACATTGATAATAACATGTTAACAACTAAACCAACTTGTTTGGTGCAGCAGCTCCATTCCTGGGACGGGTATAGTGATTTGCACTTTCAACAGCTCCATTTTCTTGCTTAAGGGCGAACAGGAACAAAACGGGTTGCTTAAAGTATTTATACCATGGTTAGCAATTTTCATACATAATCGACTACGTTAAATGTTTGTAATAATTAATGCGAAGAAGCCAGGCAAGCAGACAGGCAGGCAGGCAAAATGCAGAAGGATTTGAGCAGAGTGCCATCGTACTGCAGGTGTTGATGTAATTTTTTATAATAGTAGTTGTTGTGCTAAGTTGTTGCTTCCCTACAAATAGGAGACGTTAGGCAAAAATAATGACGCAAGGATGACGCAAGAGAATTTCAATTTTAATAACGTCATTAGCGATGGTGAATCCTATGGTTTGCCATTATAACTTGCGTAATATCCTGTCTCACAGGACGTAGGGAAATTTGCGCAATTAATAGCAAATCAACTGCTAGATTACCTTAAGATGTTCCGCTAGAAATGCAATTATGGACCTGTTGACAAGCGTTTCCTCAGTAATTTCGTATAATCTACCACTAGAGTTCGGGATAAGTTGCTTTTGCAATATTCGCAAATAACAAATTTGCATGTAACGTTAAAAATTTTGATTATTTATAAAATGCTCTACACCATCCAATTAAATTTTTAAAAGTCCTGCTTCACATGCCAGAAGACGAGCATAAATTGAATTGCTGAACTTCACTTTTAATAAAATGAAATTTTGTATGCCACTAAAAGGTGATCAGAGTCATTCAAGTATACCTTAATAAAACTATATTGAATTTTAGCTCAGCTCAGTGACTGTTCCCTAAAGTAAAGAGTGCAGAGTAGCTGAAAGCATCGTATTGTTATGCGTTTTTTAAGGATACTTTTCAATTAAAGCCAATGAAGAGAAAAGCAAAATGATAAACTAATAATCAGCAATTACTACGAGGTTTACGTTTCTGATATGGGAATGTGGAGTTTTTATTATTCTTTCGTTACCCAGGTGAATTTCAAAAGCAATATCATTTTAAGAATAACCGATTAATGACATTATATATAGCAGCTAGCAGATACCCAGTCCAAATATAATGCTGACATACCAGCAATCTAGAAGATGCGGTGGACTAGGAATGGTGTCTTACAAAAATCAGAATCTGACATACAGCTGTCATGCAAGACATTATATGCTCGGGGCGGGCTTTATAGTCAGCAAAGAATGAAACCACCGTTGTCGGCTTTAAAACTGTAAATGAACAGCTATTCACTCTTCTCGTGCGGGGCAGTTCAAGATCATAAACTTTATAAACGTTCACGCTCCTACAGAGGATTCCCCAGGTGATGAAAAAGAAGAATTTTTTGAATCAGTGGAAGGGGAACTTCATGATGTAAAACTTGTTCTGGGGATATGAACACCAAAATAGGTAGGGATCCAGTGTTAAGGTAGTCTATTGGCACCCAAATATATAACACGAGAACACTAATGACATTGGACAACGAGTCATAGAGATGGCAGCAAGCAATAGTTTAGTCCTTGTGAGTACAAGGTTTGTGCGTAAGAATATTCACAAAGCAAGCTGGAAGTCTACTGATGGAGCCACTCCATAATATATGAAAAATCGGTTCCCAGACGAAAGAACGCAGCCTGGGGAAAGGATCTTTTCATCTGCATATTCGTTGCCTGAAATTCCTTTGTGGCCAGGGACCCAACCAAACCTCACCCTGTTATGCCTCGATAATGATTGCAGTATATCGTAGGAGCATTTAACTGATTTAAAGTTTATTATGTTGGACGATAACCTATTAGTGCTGCCTTACCATCTTAAACGATATAGTTTAGCGCCGATAATACCCTTACTATAAGGTTAATCCTAGCGCAGACCTCAATTGCAGGGAGCTCCGCCTGGAAAACTGTGGGACTCAATCCATTGCTATCGGGACTTTGGTCTTGGGTCGGAAAACACCAGCTCCGACTCCAAATTCCATCTTCGATCCATCTGTGTACTAGACCAGACATTTAGCGTCCAGTGCTTGAACACCATTACACCAGAATGCACGATCCAATAATACTACCTCAAATAACCTGACGAAACAGTGCCCCCTGACCATAATTTCTGGGATTGTGCAGAACACTTCTCTTTTGGGAATTGAGTCAAGGATTTATAGGTGTCCCACAACGTCCTGTTTTGTATTTGTATTCTAGATGCAGCTTAATAGCGCATCTAGCGGCCGTCTTCCTTATAAAGATTCGCAAGAAAGAAAGTCCGACGACAGCTTCTAATGCTGCGGTTGGGTAGGTACCCTTAATACCGAAACAGACAAATCTTTGTAGCTTTTTAAACTGAGTTGCCTTCTCTTCGTCCAAGAACTTTTGGCCACCAAACGATGGCCGCGTACGTGATAATGGGTCTCAATATCATATCCATATCCAGTTAATTATATTAAATTTATTTGGCTAGACAAATCTTCCATTAGCTTAAACTTATTCCTTAGCGGGCGCCGTAGCTCAGTGGTTAAGTGCATGGATTTCTGAGCAGGAGGTTCTTAGCTCGAATCTCAGGAAACACCAAAAGTATTTTACACGGTCCCACCTCTCGCGAATGTCTGACAAACGTCCGAGAGTTAATACTCGTGAAGTTAATACTTGTCACGGAAAGCTTCTCAATTCGCGATACGACATTTAATTGTAGGTCCCTTCCATTTGTGTGCAAAAATATACATGCACAACAAGCGAGAACCTAGGCCTTGGACCGCAACGGTCTGCGGCGCCGAATATTATTAGTATTATTATTCCTTAGTTGTCGAACAATATCACGAGCTAACCATTAGCAATATTAAACATTTAGTCTGTCAGTTTGCTGCTCTACGAACACCATGCTTAATAATAATGTCTCCTTATCATTCTTTGTTCCAAATATTATTATTATGTTCTTCTGGGATGGATTCTGTTCCACTTATAGCCATTTTTAATAATGAGCCTGCATGTGGTGACAATCTTATGTCTTCTCAAGTATTCTCGTATTTATCTTGCAGTTTGTTGGATTATCTTTTTCAGAGAGGGTATTTTTCTCTAAAATGACTCTACGTAGGCTGGGTATAGGACTTAACTATGAGCAATTTTAAAGGATGCGAAAACATGTGGAAATAGTAAGGGATTTTTGTATATAGATATGCAGAAACCAATGATCTCTGTCGGTCTTTCACAAATATTTATTATACTAGCTGATAAACCCGGCCTAGCACTGCTGCGCCCATCCCACTGTCTACTCACCAAGTGATTGCTACACTATAATACTTTGTTGAACTTCATCTTATTTTACTAAAGAAATGAAAAATTTAAAATATTGTTCAACAAAATGTAAAAAAAAACTATTATCATTTGTAATATAAATACACAAACCAATATTTTCGAGAATACTCACATCTCTGTTTCTATTCCCAACATACAATGCATACTATTTTCGCCCAGCAATATTTATTCAAAAAACGTTTAAATAAAATTACTATTGTAACCAAAATGAAAATACCGTTTCAATTGGTGTTGGATTTGAAATCTAGCACACAATTGCAAATTGCCTACTTCTATAATAAACAAGGACGAAGACATACACAACAACAACATTAACACCACAACAAACGAAACCCATCTGCCCGATTCCATAGAAGAGCAGCATCAGCATATTTCTCAGATACAAGACACATTAACTCTGACTAAACATTTTCCGAATATTGTACCAGCAGATGCAAAGAACACCCGTCCAACCCACTTACGATGAGTTGCCTGTAATCGCACCACTGTAAGTACCTTTCAAATTGCATTTATCCCTGTCACAAATCGAGAGAACAATTTTACCCAACGAAACAAAAACGATAAACCCCTTAAAATATAGTCTTGAGGTCCTCCGACTGACACAAGTGTGAAGATACCATCGCAAAAGTAAAGCCAGTCGCAGCACTTCCATATGATACGAGTACACTGATCCTTGAGTTCCGTCTGGTCTATTCCTCAATGTAGAATATGAGTACTACCCGTATCTTCTGTGAAGATAACGGCTGCCTTGGAATGTTTTTGTGGAATAAAGAGCTTTGGACAAGAATTGTAACTAAAACTGAGTAGCTTAATAACTGGCAACTGATACCGGCGTTGTCTTTTCTCTTTAACAATATACTGCAAGTATATGAGTACACCATGCGGAGGCAGTATGATTGAGGAACGCAATAACTGCCGCTATCAGTGAAGTTCATTTTGCCGAACTAATCGGGAATGGAAAAAGCAAAAACAAAAAATAAACTAAGCCAAGGGGAATAAAATCCGTAAAAGGGAAAAATAAAGGAATGGAATTTTCGCCCAATTGTTGTTTTTGTTTCGTCTTTCGGATGAGTAAACACCTTTTGTGATGATGACAGAGGAAATGTATGTAATCCTTCCTTAATTGCTGCAATCAAAGCGTACTCATATTATCCTTAAATGCAGGCATTTCACACTAACTTATCCCATTGAAGGGATATACAAAAGGAAAGGGATTTACAAAATTATTAACAATCTGATGGACGAATAAGCAATGTAGTCGGTGTCGGTGCTAATCCTTTTGGTGCTGTAATTTAAAGGAACAACCACAAGAGTATGCATGAAAGCGAAGAACAGTTTGGCCAAATTTCTGTGTAATTAAAAAATTGAAACAGTATTTTCTCATGAAACTCTATACGTTTATGAGAATTCATCCTGGTCGAGATATAAGATTTTTTTTATTGGGACTTGGGACTTAACAACACTATACTTTTCTAGTGACGAGTGCTTCTTATATTAGGGAGATTCTTACATTAACATGTCGACGGATATGCGAACAGTCCAACGAATTGAAGAAGTCGTTATACACGTAAGTGTAATTTGTACCTATATCACGACAGTAATTCTATGATAGAACATTTTTTTTCTTTCCTCTTTTGATCTTTTTTAATCTTATCTTTGATTAACAACCAATAAAAATGTGTGCTATACTAAGTTGAAAAATAGAGACAGAATTTTTGGAATTTGATATTTTAAAATTTTTGTTTATAAATAACACTTCACCAATCATTAATATCTATGGAAAGTATTCTCAAGAATACCAACACCTAAATAAGAAAACACGACACGAAAACAACTTTTTATCGACCAGTGGGACAATGTTATAAATCTACAATGTTTCTGCTTCCTTCGGACTTTTATTTAAGTTCGCCTACGACCATAACTTGAGGTAAAAAATACTAAAATGTCCCACAGGTAGTAAAACTTTTTGGTCATTCGTGAAAAGAATCAAATATACAGGCTCGTTGTCAATTCCAACGCTCATTTAAAATGACACTCCAGCTGTCAACTCTAAAGACAACCTTAATCTGTTTAATGCACATTTTGCAGCTAGCTCCACACTCGCTTCCACACTCTATGAGATAAATCTTCATTCGAACTCGTTTTAAATGATCTCAACACTCACGAATCCGCTGGGCCAAATGATATTTTCCCATTAGTTCTGAAAAGGTGTTCTTCCAAGCTGGCATTACCATTACGTAAGCCTTTTCATCTATCCTATTCTTCTGGACCCTTCCCGAAAAGTAGGAAAACAGCCTTTGTCCAGGCAACACCCAAAAAAGCGAGCCGTCGTCTCCTTTTCATAGCAACCCATAGCACTTACATACATTCTTTCCAAGGTCATGGAAACGCTAATTAATTTTCCGCTCATGAAATATCTTGAAACCAACTTATCCTTATCCTTAGTGACCGCCAGTACGGATTTCGTGGGCAACGTTCTACTGGTGATTTCATGGTATATCTAACCTTATAGTGAAACCGTTCTTTGCATTAATTTGGTGAAAGCAAAGTAGTTGTACTTGATATTTCCAAATCATTTGCAGAGTTTGGCATCAAGCTCTTTTGTCCATTACTTCTAATACAATTCACTCTTTCGCTGATGACAGCACTTTTAGCTTATCATATAAGTTTGAGGAATGTCCATCCACTGCTCTTGTGGAACTCAAGCCATTAAGTTCGTTGAGCACGTTAAATTCTGATCTGGATAGCATTATAAAATGGGGAGAAAACAATCGAGTAGAATTTAACGCTTCCAAAACCCAGTGCTGTCTCCTGTCGTCTGAGCGAATCCTAAATCACATGCCATTATCCATGAATGGCACTTGCATCGAGGAAACTGAAAAACGTGCAATTCTCGGTATGTGCGTTAACGACAAGCTTCGTTGGAATGACCACATTTTTACCATCGCCAAAAATGCTGCGAAATGCTTGGGTTTTCTAACCCAGTGCAGAAATATTTCACCCCTTCTTATCTGGCTACTATCTAGAAGGCTGTTATTTGCCCTAAGCTTTAGTAAAATTGTCATACGTTTCCTGCTTGTCACTGTTTTATCGCTTCTTCCACCAGCGGTACTCAAGAGAAATAGCCAGTTGCATGCCACTTCTCCTTGAATTCAACCGCAATACTCGTGGTTAGTGGTGCTCTGAAGGCTCATCAGTTTACCCTTAGCCCATCTGGACGTACAGTAACGTTCAGGGATTCGTTCTTAAGCCGCACAACACGTATGTGGAATGCATTGCCTAGCTCTGTCTTTTTACATTACTATGATCCACAGGCATTCAAGACACAAGCTCGTAGGGGGTGCGACCCGCTTTTCGCGTGAGCAAATTAGAAAAAAAAATCCGTTCTATTCCATTATGTACTTGAAAATTTGCTATCAATGTGCAACAAGAAATTTCACTTCGAAATTTGTAAATTGTAATGTCGTCTCATGTTTTCACTTTTCTGGATTTTTTCAATGAACAAAAACATTTAATTTTCTTTAAACACCCTGTACTTTTACTTACATAAGTAATCTAGTATTAGAAATTGTGTCAGAGAAACGTTGGTGAAAAAAAGAGAGACAATTTTCACCGTTTAATCCTTACAATTGAAGCTCGAAAACCTTATCGCAAATAGTCCTTTATATCTATGTATGTCAAACGCAGATTATTTCCGTTTGTGCATCAATACGAGATGCCCATATATACATCCATATCATTGGTCGAACGAAAAGGAATTTGTTTCTCAATATTGCAACACTAGAAAAAGCTCGAAATCGACCTCGAACAAAATTGTCAAACCAACCGAAACGTGTTCTTCGGGAATATGTGCTCATGCATGGGATTAAATTTTGAGGTTTTATATCCTGCTGGTTTGCCGTCTCGTGCTTTTCGCTGTCTTTTTGTCGACATTATCGTTTTCTCTGTTCTCTCTATCACTATCTCGATTTGGGTAAAACTAAGAGCATTTTAAGTATCATTTCCGAATCTCCATCCTAGGGCCAGCAGGACCATAGGAACTTTTTGTCATCGTACGTGAAGAAGTTGAAGAAGTTTTCCTACAATTTAAGAAGGCTTGAACGTTTCTGAAGGGAATGTCAAAAATTCCTCACTGAAACACCAACTCCTTATATTTTTTTTCTCAAGTTTATTGTAACATATATTTGGGCTACTAGTTCACAAATTGCTGAACATTTTACATGAAAGAACGTCACAAATTTGCTATAAGCTTGTCTCACTTAAAGTGAAAAGTGCAACAAGCAGCTGGTAGGATTATTTTTTTTCTTAAAAATAAGTTAATAAAGTCCTTATTAAACTTTTGTGCTCCCGAATTGCCGATTGATACTTAATTCTTATCTTTTGCCATAAGCAAGTAAAAATTACTCCAACGGATGGACCTGGTTTGAATGTAGTAAATACTATAGATATGAATATGAATATAATTACCGCCACAATACATTCTTCAACCTATATAAACTGTTCGTGTATCATCCACCCTATCTGTATACCATCCCTTTTTGTCATTATTTTGTCTCCTTTGATGGATATCACGACTTAAATCAAAACACCAAATCGTTTCATCTCAAACACACAAAGATACGTTGTGAGTATGTGGGTAGCTTTACGTGCTCCAGATTAAGAGAAAAAGCCTTATAGTGTTTAAAATATTGGATGAAATGCTGAAGAGTTTAATCCGACATAGCCCAATTGTCAGAAACACTTCAAGAGGCACAAAAGGTAGAAAGCTATGACAGTACATGGAATTGCGCTCATATGCTCCACTATTAATGCTTGAGGTAGTTATGCCCCATATTATTCACATCCATGCATCGTGTAGTAGTATTCCATGCCGCCTCTTGTCTCTTTGTCTCTTCATTTGTTATTTGTACAAGATGTGTGTCCTTACGAGTACCTATATATGGGATAAAGGGAAAGTGTGTATTAAAAGAACAACAGTGCACTTACGCAGCAATTGTTTAATTGGAGTCTTTTAGTGCTCGACACTGTGTGGACGAGCGTTGGTAAATGTACCCTTTGGCCAATTCCAGATAATATGCAGGTTAATATTTTAGTTGGATAACAATGGCATCCATACACACACATATATACATATATACCGCTCCAAGGTTGGTCGATGACCGCATTTCCAGTTTTTCTACCTTGGCCGATGACGATTTTTTGAATATATTGCGGGGATCAACGTCGTCGTCAGAGATGGATACACTCCCAAAGTCTGGATATCAGAGATTCATTATATTTGTGTAAAGAGACGCCCAGGTTGCTCATGCAAAAGGAGGACAGATACACCCGCCCATATTTAGTCGGGCTGACACACAGTTTGCTGCTCTTCGAACACCGGCAACCTGCACTAACTCTATCAGGTATATTACCGCCTGGTGTTCTGGATCTCAAAAGACCATAAATCATAAAACGTGCTTAACAATAATGTCTCCTTATCATTCTTTGTTCTAAATAATAGGATGTTTTTCTGGGATGGATTCTGTCCCACTTATAGCTATTTATAATAATGAGCCCGTATTGGTGACAATCTTATGTCTTCTCAGGTATTCTCGTATTTGTCTTGCAGTTTGTTGAGTCATCTTGTTCAGAACGGTATTTTACTCTAAAATGACTCGAAGTATCTTGGCTAGAGGACTTAACTATGAGCAATTGAAAAGGATGCGAAAACATGTGGTAATAGTTGGGGTTTGTTGTATGCAGAAACCATTGATCTCTAGGTATAATGTAAAGGAAATTTAATTTGTTTTCAAGTCTATTGTTGTGTTTCCCCAAAAGGAGGCCTTTGGAAATATGATTTATGTCCGCTCTGCTTGCAACAGTTTACTCGCTCAGCAAGATGTGTAGTCCACCGAAAATAAAAGAAAATTAATGGAATCCGTAGGTACGACACTGTATATTGAAAATGTGGCCGATGCTGTGTTTAAAAGCGCACCATAATGTTTTTTAATTTTGCCATCAGACAAGTGATTTAGTTCACCCGACCTATAACTTCTATGAAAACTTTGCACATTCTTTTAATATACAATATATTTCTTTTACAATGCAAAAATATTGTGATTGTCTTTAGAGAAATGTGGTACAATTTAGTGTTGGAAAGTGGCATAATGGATTTAAAATGATGCTTAAGATGGTGATTTGATCGGATGCTATGATGTTCAGTATTGATCTTTGTCGGAAGATGATCTTTTAGCGGATAATCATTCGGATATAAAAGATTTGGGAAAAGTAAAATGGAAATTGAAAATGGTTCGGATAAAGTTGCCAAAGAGTTGTGGAAGTGTAACAAAAATTAGCGCAAATACAGTATGAAAAAATCTCACATATTTGTTATTTTTGGAATTTATTCTTGAATTTTAGAAATTTTCAAGTGACGTAGGACATTTTTATTTCTAACGAACTACGGGGCGCTAGTAAAGGTTCTTATTATATTTGTCTGCTTCTTTCTAGCTTTGCAACACAAAGTGTAATTCCGTAATCCAAATTGAATTGATGATAGTTTTGTCTACAAATCCTCACAAATCTTGCAAGTTAATTTTCATCAACTTTCTGGTATGCAATTGAATTGAAATTTTGCACAAATATGTAGTCCCGATGACAATGCAATGTTATGTTATAAGTAAACTTTTCTCATGATGGACTTAGAATGTAGAAGCTTCACAATTTTCGCGGTCTAAAATTTTTCAAGTCTATTTTCACCCCCCCCACTATATCGAATCGAATTGAAATTCGCACACATATGTAGTAATGATAACATTACAATACTTTCATTCCACTGAGCTGGTCTCATTATAGACTCGAATGATACAAGCAGTTCATTAAGTTCACCTGTTTGTTCGCTGAAAATTTTGCAACACGAGTTTCATTAACTTTCCATCGTCCAATTGAGTTGAAATTTTGCAGTTGTACCAATAAAGTTTTTCGGTGTTATACTTGGAATGTAGAGAATGCAGAAGATTTTGTTATCCAAAACGTTTCAACCCTACTATTAGAGAAGTACAGAAGTACCGGAACTTGACTATTTCAACTACATGAATAACGGCCTAGGTTTCTTATTAAAGGGTATGTCTACTACGACTAACCTTACCGATTTCGTCTCTAAAACACTACAAGCATTAGAGGAAGGTAAGGAAGTGTAATGGTCTTATAGGTGTGATTTCCCATGACAGCTGTTTCGGGGCCAGCGTGCACGCCTAGCGGATGCGCTAACTAGCTCGTCGGATTGGGGTGGGGCCTTGGCCCTTCAACTGTCCACGCCATACACAAATAATTATTTGCGTGCACATTTCGATATGACCCGATCATAGTAGGGATAAAAATAGAGATAACAAAAAAATCAAGAAAAATGCCAGGAACTAACGATGAGGCGGTAGGATCCGAACTCAATTAAAAGATTTTACGTTTCGGGTGAACGTTATAAACTGATTTATTTCTTTAAAAATAATTTTAAGGTTAATTGAGTGTCTATATGCAAGGTATAATAGTTTATATAATGAGTAAGGTGAGTATCAACATAGTGTAATTGAAGTTATACTGGCTAATATAAATCTATAAGCAAAGTGGAATAGATTCTATAATGAGTAAGGTAAGTATAAACATAGTGTAATTGAAGGTATAAGTGGAATAGATTCTATAATGAGTAAGGTAAGTATAAACATAGTGTAATTGAAGGTATAAGTGGAATAGATTCTATAATGAGTAAGGTAAGTATAAACATAGTGTAATTGAAGTTATACTGGCTTATATACATCTATAAGCAATGTGGAATAGATTCTATAATGAGTGAGGTAAGTATAAACATAGTGTAATTGAAGTTATAAATGGAATAGATTCTATAATGAGTAAGGTAAGTATAAACATAGTGTAATTGAAGTTATACTGGCTTATATAAATCTATAAGCAATGTGGAATAGATTCTATAATGAGTGAGGTAAGTATAAACATAGTGTAATTGAAGTTAACTGGCTTCTATAAATCTATAAGCAATGTGGAATAGATTCTATAATGAGTAAGGTAAGTATAAACATAGTGTAATTGAAGTTAACTGGCTTCTATAAATCTATAAGCAATGTGGAATAGATTCTATAATGAGTAAGGTAAGTATAAACATAGTGTAATTGAAGTTATACTGGCTTATATACATCTATAAGCAATGTGGAATAGATTCTATAATGAGTGAGGTAAGTATAAACATAGTGTAATTGAAGTTATAAATGGAATAGATTCTATAATGAGTAAGGTAAGTATAAACATAGTGTAATTGAAGTTATACTGGCTTATATAAATCTATAAGCAATGTGGAATAGATTCTATAATGAGTGAGGTAAGTATAAACATAGTGTAATTGAAGTTATAAATGGAATAGATTCTATAATGAGTAAGGTAAGTATAAACAAAGTGTAATTGAAGTTATACTGGCTTATATACATCTATAAGCAATGTGGAATAGATTCTATAATGAGTGAGGTAAGTATAAACATAGTGTAATTGAAGTTATAAATGGAATAGATTCTATAATGAGTAAGGTAAGTATAAACATAGTGTAATTGAAGTTATACTGGCTTATATAAATCTATAAGCAATGTGGAATAGATTCTATAATGAGTGAGGTAAGTATAAACATAGTGTAATTGAAGGTATAAGTGGAATAGATTCTATAATGAGTAAGGTAAGTATAAACATAGTGTAATTGAAGGTATAAGTGGAATAGATTCTATAATGAGTAAGGTAAGTATAAACATAGTGTAATTGAAGGTATAAGTGGAATAGATTCTATAATGAGTAAGGTAAGTATAAACATAGTGTAATGGAAGTTATAAATGGAATAGATTCTATAATGAGTAATGTAAGTATAAACATAGTGTAATTGAAGTTATATCGTTATATTAGTTATATAGTTATTATATAAATCCATAAGTTTAGTGTGATTGATGATAAAATGTTTAAGTAAGTTTTAACGAATTGTAAATGAATATATAAATGTATGTGTTTAGGGAATTGATGATAAAATATATAAGGTAAGTTTAAACGTAGTGTAAATGAATATATAAATGTATATGTTAAGGGAATTGATGATACAATATATAAGGTAAGTTTAAACGTAGTGTAAATGAATATGTATCGTTATATTGGTTATATAATTATTATATAAATCCATAAGTTTAGTGTGATTGATGATAAAATGTTTAAGTAAGTTTTAACGAAGTGTAAATGAATATATAAATGTATATGTTTAGGGAATTGATGATAAAATATATAAGGTAAGTTTAAACGTAGTGTAAATGAATATGTATCGTTATATTGGTTATATAATTATTATATAAATCCATAAGTTTAGTGTGATTGATGATAAAATGTTTAAGTAAGTTTTAACGAAGTGTAAATGAATATATAAATGTATATGTTTAGGGAATTGATGATAAAATATATAAGGTAAGTTTAAACGTAGTGTAAATGAATATATAAATGTATATGTTAAGGGAATTGATGATAAAATATATAAGGTAAGTTTAAACGTAGTGTAAATGAATATATAAATGTATATGTTAAGGGAATTGATGATACAATATATAAGGTAAGTTTAAACGTAGTGTAAATGAATATGTATCGTTATATTGGTTATATAATTATTATATAAATCCATAAGTTTAGTGTGATTGATGATAAAATGTTTAAGTAAGTTTTAACGAAGTGTAAATGAATATATAAATGTATATGTTTAGGGAATTGATGATAAAGTGCATATTTGGGTTCTTGACTGAGCAGGTAACGGATATTGCGCTGGTATAAGAAGAATAAACGATACCAAAGGCTGTAAAGCCCCTTGATGCTCTGGTCTCTCTGGCCGATTCCAATTTGATTTGATTGGTGGGCATGACACGCTGAGCCTTATGATGTACTACATCTTGCGGATCGGTGGCCGGCTTTTTGTTTCTGCCCATGATGGAAGTAACGCCACTGAGTGTCATGTTGCCACAATTAGCTCCGTCTCTATCACCGATACTGTTCAACGAATGTGGCTTTCGTCGCCAGGTTCTCTCGTCAAGCTGATTGTGGTGCGGAGTCTTTCGCACCCCTATATGCGTCATTGACGGATTATGGAACGCCATTCGCATTTTTAATCAAGTGCCTGGTTTCTTTCGGCAGTCCCAACACATTGTTTTAAATTGATGTACTTACATGGAGGGGGGGGTTGTATTCCGTTCAGCGAATCGATTTTCCAAGTGGTGTCGCCCTAACCACACTGTGGTCAGCGGAGTCGCCGCGAGCACCTTGCCTTGCTGCGTACTTTATGTTTCCTTTCTTTATCTTTGTATCCGCTCCGATCACCGACATCCGTTTGGTTGTGAACCATTCGTGCAATCCCCTACGTGTGCGGACATGATAATGGTTGATTAGTTTATATATTTTTATTCGTCCTTTTTAAAATTTCATTTTATTTTTCTATTGTGAGATAACCTAATTTGTATATTTACCCCTCAATGTTTCTGCGTCCCTTTTCCTTTCTCCTTTTTACTTCCTTCCCTTTTCTTTTTTTTTTTTTGTTTATTGGTAATGTATGTTGTACTGGTGCGATTTATCTTTTCTTAATCCAGTACGCAGTCGAAATTCCTCTTCCTTCGCTTTCTTTTCGTTTTGCAACCCGTGCTTGTACTTTGCTCGATGTCTGTTGATGCCGACGGTTTAATCGAAAAGAAAGTTTCCTGCCTGGCGTTCTCGTCAATAGCCTGGTGTCAGCAACGTGGTACGTGACGGAGGGTGTTAGACAGAGATAGCTATGGTTTTAATATATTTCCGGCATTCACCAGTGGTGTATCTGTTTACACTAGGCTTGTTTAGCAGGTAAGGCAGTTAGCTCTGCGTTCTGGTGTTCACATTGTGCATCCTTGCGCTGACAGTGTTTATTCTTGCATTTTTGGCGAAAAGTGCCGTGATGCATATTTACACTGAGCTTGTCCTGCTTACACGGGTATATTATAATTATTTTTAATTTTGTTTTTGATTGTTAATTGTGATCTCTCAAAAGTGCACCATTACAGAAGTGAATGTCATTACCACCGACTACTGCAAGGCCTTTGATAAAATATGCCACCAAATTATTTTGCATTTCATGACTGAAATCGTATCTTGAAAAGCGCCACTACAAGGTCCCCTTCAAATTTTCAGTCTCTGATCCTATTATCGCTACTTTAAGTGTTCCTCAAGGCAGTCATCTCGGTCCTCTGATCTTTGTTCTAACAATAAACGATAAATTATATCTACCCCCACCGATTCCCTGTTACTTTAAAACTACCTAAATTCATTCTACACCTGGTGTGATAAAAACTTTTAAGAACTTTATGTTGTTGAATGTCAATCCATTACTTTCTCTCGCAAACGACTTCCCTCACCCCCAGAACCTATTACCGGTTTAAATTAATTAACATGCAACCCCTTAAAACACGTCGCGATGTCGCTGATATACTCTTTGTGCAGCAATTATTATCTGGAACGGTCGACTCCCCCGAACTATTGGAAACAATGCACAGAACATTATTGACTTTCATTCCAGTACATCAATCCTTAGAAGCTCTCTCTATAGCTCCTCTTGACCTCTCTCTCTTGTAAGTAGCATTTAAGTATTAAGTAGTTAGTTAAGTAAAAAAAATCCAGTGGGCCCATGGGACCGGTTAATAAATATTAAAAAAAAAATTAAATTAGGTTAAGTTATGTTTATGTTGCTAAGCTTGTATTAAGCTAAGAACTAAATAAGCAAACGCCTCCATATATTTAAAACTTTAAACGACAAGAATTTTAGATGGTAATAAGTTAATTTTGGTAGCTTTAGAAGTCTGAAACAACTGCAACTTCCATATACAAACTGTCACTAAAGAGACAAGTTCAACAACATTAACGCAGAGAGAAAACTACAGCAATAGCTTTAAACCAATAGACTTTCCGCACATTTCAATCAGTTCATTTATATTAGAACAATTGAAAATTACACATTTAAGGCCAAAAGCCATTTTCAATACAAAAAAAATTTTAAGGATATTAAAAATGAAATGCAACTTAATGGTATGATCATTTTAAATGAATGGATGACGAAAGAAAAGCCCAGCAGGTGACACAATATGTACACTGTGCAAAAAGTGCCGAAACCCGACAATAAAATTGATATGAATAGCCGGAATGCTGTGGTAAAAGGGTTTAACGAGGAAAAAAAATACGGGAATAAAACTACAGAACAACAGAAATTTCCAAAGAGACAGTTTTATGGGAAATCATAATCTGAGCAGTTGCAGTTTCCATCCTTGCTCTTTTCTTTAAAATCATTCGACTGATGGTGTACACCGCACATTACTATTGCCGTCTGTCGAAACATTTTATTAATCCACATTAAATAACATTAAAAAAATTAAAAAAAAATGCCAATGCACTTAAACTCCTCCAATTTTCAATACATGGCACATAACTTTATTGCCAAATGCCACATCCGTCTCGCTTCGCCATTGTAAGCGTTGAAATTTTCCAATACTTCTGTTTCGCTGAATGAATGAAAATGTTTTTAATTTAATTATATTTACGGCTGCCTCACAGAAAACGAACTTTTCGACAACTTTGCACTCTGAGTTACAGCAAGTTACAGAATTGAAAAGAAAATCTTTTCAGACATTCATTACAGATGCGGATTCATTTCGTCCCACACGAACGAACGTACAAATGTGAATCGGCCAAGTCCTCTGGCGTCGTCTGATTGTGCGCTATGGAAACTTGAAATCTGAAGAAATTATTTACAATAAAATTAGTGCAACTTATCGCGAGGGCTATAGACGGCGGCTGTCGAGCAAGTTAGCGCAGGAACTGAACTGAACTTTGCAAAAATGCACTTCAGTTCATTACTCTGAAAAGTTATCCCCATTCGTTGGGAATATAGATGGAGCAAGTTTGGTCCAAATTATTAGCAAAAGTCATAAAAGATGCAAACAGAATGATAATAATAATAAATTACAACATAACACGGCTCTTTTGCTGTGATGCAAATACTATTTCTAAAGTAAAACACAATTTCTGTAACGGAGTATAGAGTGTTGGGCCGCCCGTCTGTCGCCTGAGTGATAGACGAAATTTCTTGAAATACGTAGACCTACCCGTACCTTAATTCGATGCAACCCAAAAGATTCGAAGGGTGATTCAATTGCCGGAGTTCAGCTCCCTTGCATCGCAGCCGTTCGTGATTATGCCCGATATCGTCAAACTTTTGCAATTTATGAGAGGATCTGCACGATTTCATTCAACATCGCTTATAGAAATGAACGAAATGAGCGAAGATTAATAAATGCACGAAGAACGGATAGGTTTGCCTGCTTAGTTTTTGGTGCCTGGGCGTAACAAGGAACTTAAGGACAAAATTTTCACTTAGCACGACGGAGCGAATTTTATCAAAACGTACGACGAACTGTATCTCGTGACATGTGCTTTTTGAATGTTGGAAATGAAAATATACCAACAAAAGTTGGACACGCGATTGCTCGCAACTGAAAGGAAGGAAATGTGCACTTTCATGTCAGTTTCATGTCCCTTTTTCAAGATTGCAGGCGGCCAGTTGTTGTTAAGTAACTGTCGTGTGCGATGGCAACGATGACGAAGATGACTGTGGCTGAACTTTGCCGTCTTGTTGGTGGCAGTGTGGGAGTGGTTAGGCCTGCTTTAGCACACTGCTTCAAGAGCTCTCCCATATTTCTCTCATAAACAACTACTTCCTGTCGAAAAAATTCACTTACTTCCAACGAATACTTATCTCCTTCCGTGTTAAATTAAGTTAAATCTTGCAAAATATTCTTGCACATCCACACAGACTATAGGGAAGCAACAACGAGGAACCAAGGAGCGTTGCTACTTCAACAACAACCAGAACAAAAACAACAACACAACAAGAGTCAGACAGAACTTTTAACTTCCTTCAGTGTAAGTTATACGCTTGCTGGCATGATTATCTCTGCATATTTAGTTAATATCCTAAAAGTGCAGTTACGAGTAGTTCTTTATAGTTTGTTATTTATGAACCATCAGTGAATTGAGACGGAGTACGGAAGACGGAAGACGAAAAACAGAAAAACTGCAAATTGTTGCGAAAATTTCCGTTGCAAGAGTGGAAAAGTTGCAATATTTTTAATAATTAAGTTGCAGCTCGGTTGATTTGCTTACACAGAGCAAGGGATCGGTAGGCTACTTAGAGTAAAAACACCAAGTCATACAGAAAACTTGACTTCGGAGCTTTGCGTACTTCATATGTATGCTACGGCGGCTATCCGGAACTGTGTTTATTTTTCTGTCATCGTGAGCGTCTAATTATAAAGTTTCGAAGTCGTAGCGGAGCATTCTGGGTTTCCCATTAAAAATGAAATACCGCCAACAACAACAACAACAACAAAAACAACAACCACAACAACAACCACGACAACGACGACTTCTAATCGCCATATTCATCAACCGGATAGATACAGCGACGACTGAACCAGGCATTGAGTGCGGTTAAATTAGAGACCTCCTGAGAGGAGCAATTTCTGTTCTACACGCCTAACCTAGGATTTGCTTTCGTGTGCTCCGAGTTGAAAAGTTCGGGTAAAGCATTTAATCAAGTTGAAAATTTTAACGGCACTCCAGCGGTAGGTAACGTACGCGTACCGCTAGCTACCGTGTGTACTGAGTAGCATCCAATTAAGGCATTTGGTGTTTTAGTGCTTTTCCCCCTCGAACAAATATCAAAAGTTTTGTTAAAATTATAACCCGTTATGATTGTGTGGTTGATGCACGATGCACAAGTTATTAATGACTTTAATTTAAGGCTTGGAAACTAATCCAAAATTGCTACAAATTTGCTTAGAATTTAAGAGTTAACCCGGCCTACTGCATCATTGTTGTTGCGTGTACAGCTAAAAAAAAAGAGCTACGTTAGCTGATGGAAAATTTGAAAATATTTTTATAGTTATTTTAGTTAGTATAAATAATTTTATTGAGTATTGTTGTGTCGAAAGTACCTTTCACTTTGCCAGACCAATTTTTGAAATTAAGTTATTCAGCTAAATACTGGTTTGTAACACACAGGTCTGCACAGCTATCCGATAATCTATAAAAGTCTCAAGGACTCTTTGATAATGCGTGCTGTCTACCGGAGCTTAATTGCTGTAGAAAGGTAGTGCTGTACTGTACAACCCTATTGTTTTTACCAACGATGTCAATATTTTCTCCGTAAGTCAGGTTGAAGAGGAAGCAGGCCAATCCATTCCATCCCCTTGTCGGAGCGCGTTATAGGTGTGACTCTCTCCTGTATTGTTACCTTTAGGTAGGTAGGTAGAGTGGTGGTCTTTGCTGTCTTAGCGAATACCCCAAAAAGCGCTTGTGTACGCCGTTTTGTAACCACAGTCCTCAGGAGATCAATGTAAAGTAAGGTAAAGGGTTAATGATATCCAACCTGTTGCATTCAGATACGATATCAGATCGGTAATGCCGCACTTCGAAAGCGCCTTCAGTTCGGAAAAGAAGGGATTACACAATTTGCGGACTCGGAAGCCTGACATGGCCATACACTTGCAAAGATAATGAATGAGAGTTTCTTTCTCATTCACATCCAAGCTGCTTCTGCAATAGATATTAGGGGGACTCCCAGTTAAGCAGCGTGGCTCGCTACTAGCCAATGTCCCGTGATTACGGCAACCACTCTTGAAATATCCTTCCGTGATCTGGAGCTCAGCTTGATGGATTTGCCTTTGTTATAGGAAGGCCACATCGCCCTCGACGTGTTACAATTGGTCAAGTTAATCCACTTGAGCTGTGCTTTGGTGGTGAGGAAAGTGAGAACATCATTATTGACGGAGCCCAAAGGACAGCAAACACTCTCAGTGTAGTCCATGTCTAGTGTGGCGCCTTCTTCGCCAGAAGATCCGCCTCTCATTATCGTATATTTTACTATGCCCCGACACTCAAGCTATGGTTAGATCTATGCTTTGACTTATCAAAGCCAGTTCGGATTGGCACTGTCTGACAAGTTTAGAGATGTTGCTTGTCGCAATAATGACTTTGATCACGAATTGCCTGCCGACGTACATGCATATGGTAGTATGAGATGGGGCCCTGCATGCCTCTGTTGTTGCTAATATGTCCACCTGGAAATGCTAGCAGATTTGGGTAGGTTGGAAGACGTTGCGATTTTCAGAGAAAACTCCAGCGCCGATTCCATTTCTTATCTTGAATCCATCGGTGAATAAAGCTACATCAAATTTTTCCAAAACTTTCCCGTCCTTGCAACTTTCTCTAGTCGGAAACTTCACTACAAAACTGGGGCTTAAGTATTGTTTAGGAGTTCAGTACTCGTTTGAAGATGTTATCATCGCCTATGGTAACAGCTGCAGTATAATGCAGTGACTGTATGGTTTGGCGACAAACCACCCAGATTCTCTGAGACAGACATTGCAACATATTTAATAAATAGGTCTGGAGGTTATATGTATAGGATTGTATTTAGAGCATCGGTGGGACAGTACCGTAGTGGTACGCCAATAGCTGCCGATCTTTGTATTCTACTAAGCTCGCTACCATTGTACTTTTTGCTGATTGCCGGCCACCAGACCAGTCGGTGAGAACAGGGCGGACTACCACTGTGTTCAGCCACAGAGCCATTCTTGGCTGCAGTCCCCATTTCTTACCAATGGTTTTGTGGCTAGCACATAGAGCAATACAATGTTTTCTTAGCTCTACATTCTTTATTCGAACTTCAGCCGATTTTGCTGTTTAGATATTTTGCTTCAAGTTAATTACGAGTGTCTGACCGTTGAGTTTGGTCAGGACAAAATTAGGTATTTTAGATATAACATCGAAAAGTACCATTTCAGTTTTGCCAGATTTAACCCCCAGGCCACAGCAGCTGGTCGACCAGGATCTAACCCAACTTAGAGATTTCACAAGTGATTTCACTAATCGCGGAAGGGTAATATTCTGATACATGTATCACTACGTCTTATGTATATGCGATAGATTTCGTCATGTCCAACTCAAGTAGCCTAAGGACCACGCTAATAATGACCAACATCCACAGTAAGGTCAATGTTTGCACTCCTTAAGGAGTTCCTTTGTCGACTTATTTGGTAAAACTTCTAATGTCCAGATTGATTTGAATTTCCCTGCTACCTAGCATGTAAATGTGACAACTAACTAACTAAAAAAAAAAAAAAAGTAAATGAGACAATAATCCATGACTTAGCTCATTATAACATTAAGCAATGACTAATAAGATATACAGGTAGTATGTCTTCTGCACAACCTCTGTAATTTGGTTAACTCTTTTTGTACCTTTCTTCTTACGATTGGTGGTCACATATCACCAATTACACCACGAAGAAGTTGTTATAAACAAGTTATCAACTTAAATTTTTTATTAGTCCTGACGTGCATCAATGATCTAAAATTCTAAATGGATTTATTTAAAAACGAGGGAATAACAAATATTTCCCTCTTGTTTGCAAATGCCACTCCTTTTTCTATAACTCCCTCTTTACCAACAATACTCGCTCTTCCCCGACTTTTTCCAGATTTGATTTATTGCTTTATTTGTGTCATCATCCTGTGGAACTTCTTCTCTAGTGTGCTTCTCTGTGCAATTGCAGAGGGTAAGCAAACCTACAGCAACGTACGTCACAAATGCCAAGGACGCCTGAAAGAGAAACTATCTACAACTTGAGTGGCATTTGCGAATCTTCCAGTTGAAACATTATTTCATCTGGAACAAGTGCAAGATATGAGAGTCCTGGCGTAAATCTGTTAGCTACCTTTTGTGAAATCGCTATTCTTTTCTGTTCAACTTATACTTCCAGTTGTTAGCCATATTACTGATGGGTTTTTCTATTACAGTTTTTCTTTCTGTTTTTTAATAAATCTTACTCAATCACTCTTTTATCTCCCTCTAATTCTATCTTCTGTTGCACTCTATTTTTATTGCAGGACGACCTGAGCCGACAGTTACATGGTTCAATGGCACACAGCTACTTAAATCTGGCAATGGTGTATCTATGGCTCGTCATGTCACGGTAAATCGCCTGGAGGTACCTCAAATAACACGAGCTGCACTTAATAACACATACAGATGTCAGGCGTCCAATACAAAGCTGGTGCCACCGGTCGAGCGGAGCATTCGCATTGAAATGTTGTGTAAGTATTTTTTCTTTTTATGTTATATTCTGCAAACACATACATATAAGCATTAGAATTTGCAGAATTATTTGAACCTTTCATAAACATTGCCGCGCCAAACAAGGATTAGTGAACCAAAGGCGATTTGTGTTTCTTTCTGGATTTTCTCAATGGTTCATCGCATAAAAACCAGAGAGCAGAGGGTGCATAAGTGCGATAACATCGAATCATCATGGCGGTGTTTGTTTGTTGTTTGTGTGTGCGAACAAAATAACCTCCAAGGGATTGTGCATGCAAATTTAAATGGAGAAGACTATTTTAGCTTAAAACGAGGCACTAATTTATTCATGAAGGAGTTACATAGTTTTTGCTTACATTACAGTCGGGGTTGGTAAACGCAATCAACTCACGATGAACAAATTGGGTTGTAAACAGTTTGGCCGATTTTCTTTTACACGACCAATTAAAATTTCTTTAATATTGCGAACTTCTGCTAATGGTGGATATTGATGGACGACAATGAGCACCTCTGGGCAACTAGTTGACATTTTGTCAGATAGGAACGAAATTTATACTTCTCCTGCAGCTAAAAAAGTTAAGTAGAAGTTGGTATTTTTTCCATAATATTTGTTAATATCAGACGTTTGTCAGATATTCAAAAGAGGTGGCACTCTGAAAAAGATAATTTGTGTTTTTCTAGAATTTGAAAATCGAATCTCCCGTTCAGTAGTCCAAGACACTAACTACTGGAGCCACAGGAACATTCTTCTAACTTTGTTCTTCCAATCAATCATCACTTATGTACTAAATATCCTCTCCTCAAATGAATCAATAATAAAAATAAAAATTGATTTACGACTCTAGTGTTGATGAAAGATTTGCTCAATGAGGATATTTTTCGTTCTATCGATACTCAAGTCAAGCCCAATGGGCTGCCATCAAAACTGAATTAAAACTTGTCGCAATAAACTGAAGTATTTACTGGCTTTGAATTAGAATTCTGGATAAAAAGAATCAAATTTTTTTCACTAAAAGCTGTCCAATAAGGAAACTTCATCAGTTCGCGTATTTTTTTGTGAGAAATAAGTGAAGTAAACATTTGAATACAAGGATGACTTCCTCTCAATAATTAATCAGCTGATAGTGCTTTTGATCCCATTTAAGTTTTTTTTAGAGATATCTAACGAAGTACTACTTGATAGTTTTCTTTTGTTTTTATTCCATAGAACATAACATTAAGCGTGTAATTTCCATCTCCTTATTACGAAAATAAGTTTGTACTACGTAACTTATCCCATTTGAGTTCAAATGCATTCAATTAAAATAAAGCGCTTACTCTAAAGTGACTTTTACTTCACAAAAGTTTTACTTTGTATTTGGTAAAATAACAAAACACAACACTGCTACAGTCTACCTAATTAGTGGGAGTGCAGCCCGGTAATTCAAAGCACCATTATGCGTTGTTTATCTTGCCTGCGTTAGAGATAATTAGAATAAATGAGCTATGGACAACTTTTGCTGCACCTTTCTGTATGGGGTGCACTGCTATGAAATATGCGAACTATGATAAAAACACAACAAAAGTGGCTTATTATCAGACACGTATAATACAAAAAAAAAACTCAGCAAAGTCAGACCGGCAGACGTCTGACCTAAATTGCGACGATACCTTGAAAGAACCAAAAAAACGAGTAAATTCGTCGCCTGTTCATTGCGATTGCTATTTGTTAAATTAAAAGCATTTAATTAGTAGTTGTCCCCGGTAATTGGAATGTCTCGCACTTTTTGAAATTGCACATCTTCAGAAATTAAGACCGTGGCATTAATACCACCTCCGATTGAAAATAGAAAAATGATTTTACTATCAGGATACCATTTCGTTTGTTGCAGTTTGAAAGATTTTGATTATTATAAATTTAAATGGAAGGAATTGTTGGTTAGTTCTGTTTAATAACAAGAAGTTCAGGTCAAGTTATGAGGTCAATAAACATCTCCACTTCTTTGTATAAAATAAATCTAAATATAATGGATGCAGTTTTTGTATCCAGGGAAACTCCTGAATGAGTGAGACGCTGATCCCGCCTTTTCATGACTTTTTCGCATAAAAAGGCGCGTTCAGTGTGCAGAGGCATGAAATCGTATAAACGCCTCAAAAAAAAAAAGAGGCAGCATGGTTCGATAGCGATCTCCATTTACTGTGACTGCGTTGCCAACACAATTAAAGAGGAAGTATGACCCCTACAGAATAATGAACATCGAACTAAACAGCCAATTTTTGTGGATCTAATAGAGTTTCGTGAATGGCTTCGATTGACTTGCCCAATACGACAATTTTGCTTACCAATGAATTTTAGCCATAAATGGGCTTCATCGCTAAGAATGATTGTTGCAACCGAACGCGAACTTTGATAATAATTTAAGATAATTTGCCAGAATAGTTAAAATTTGGGGCACAATTTATAACGTGTGTACCTACGCCGATTGAAGTCTTACACGCATTTCTCAAGGACAGGTCCACGGAAACGTCCATTCATGAGGAAGTGCAACAGGTCGAGTACACGATTAATTACAAGCCATTTACGCTACCCACGTTCTTAGATATAGAAGGGGCTTTCAACAATGTTCGCATTGAAGCCATTTAGAAAGCTCTGACCCAGTCAGGAGGGGGTTCTCCCTTACGCAATAGATCACATTCATGCCTGGTATCAGGATTATACATGCCAGCTACTGCAACATTACCAAGATAGTCGATAGCGACACTCCTCAAGGAGGGGTCTTCTCTTCCTGACTGTGTCTAGAAGAGAAGACCTGTCAATGCCACCAAACTCAGCAGATTATCGCGATGAGCAGCAGCTGGCATCACAGGAGCTCTATCTTACCAGCACCATCTTACACCTACAATAAATTTTATCAAGTATGTCACGAAGGTATGATACCATCGACTACTGCATCTCTGAACTTAGATTCAACTCCTCATTCGGTAGTAGTAACGAGGAAATTTGATGCAAAAATATTCACTGACGAATCCAAGACGAAGGATAGAGTCGGTGAAGGTGTCTTCCCATATGAGCTCAATATGTCAAAGTCATACAGGCTACCCAATTCAGCTAATATTTTTCAGGTAGAGATCATAGCAATTAGGGAGGCCTGCAGGGTACTAAGGCTCAGTAACGCACAAATCGGATGGTTGCCATATGTGTTGATAGTCAGTCTGCCAAAAGGGCGATTCATGAGGTTGGCGTATGTGTTGATAGTCAGTCTGCCATAAACTCAAAAGTTGTTCAACAGTGCCAAGAAGAATTGTCTTCGATCAGCCAATTCCTGGATATCACTATAGTATGTGTGCATAGAGGGAAATGAAAGGGCGAACGAACTGGCTAAGAATGGGGTCGCTATGGACGCAGGATCTATGGATAAGGTTAGCTGTCCAATGAGCGCAGTCAAGGAACAAATTCTCTCCTTTTTTAATACTAAGACACAGCACGTCGAGTCGAACTGCAACATATCAAAATTGATATGGCCATTATACAGCAAAAATAAAACCACAGAGTTGTTATCTAGAACCCGGAAGGCTATTGCCAGAGTTGTGCTTATCAGCACGGGTCACTAGCCAGTGGATGTCATATACCGCACTACAATTTCTGCAGAAGTTGCAAAGATGAAAATGAGAAAGAAACTCTCATACATTTCCTCAACGGTTCCATAATGTTTTAATATTTAAATAATTTCCATTCCATTTGTGTGTAAAAATATAAAACGCACGGCACGAATTTTTGCGACAAGCCAAAAGCTTAACAAGAATGGTCTGGTTTGACAAACATATGAACACTATGCGTAAATAAATAGCGTTACTAAAAAAACTTATTTAAACTTAAGACACCTTCTCATCACTATCACATTGTTGTTTTCCTCTTTACAGTAAAACCCACCAAAGTCAACCTAACGATTAAACCAAAGGTATTCTCATCGGGAACCCAATACAACATGACATGCATTGTGGATGGATCTGTGCCGGACACAGAAATCAAATGGACACAAAATAATCGACTCTTCGTGCGTGGAACGGTAAGATAGATTGTGAAAATTGCTATTTTCAAAGTCGAAAATCTTCAAAACTAAAAACAAAATTAATAAAAGTTCTGTCTCTGTCACTTTAGATAACGTCGAAACAAACTGACGATAAAGTAACATCTGTCCTGTCGTTTCATCCCATGCCGGAGGATGATGGTACAATGCTGAGATGTGAAGGCTCAAATCCACGACTGCAAAATTCTGCACTAGAGGATTCTCTAATGATGAATATTGTGTGTAAGTGAATGCTGATAAAGAGGACAAAAAGAATGTAGTATGATGTACAGAGTCGTCTTTTGACATTTTGCAATTGCATCGTTATTGTCATCGTCATGAATTTATTTTTTTTCCAAAGTTTTCCATTCACTTAGGAAAGAATTTAAAGTATTTGCCAAATAAGAGTTTACGTTTTTTTTTTCTCTACACTTACACAAATACTAAGTTATCTGGGGCGACTTGAAAAATGTTCCCACAACTTATGCAGAGTCATAGAAACGTTGATTCAATAGAAAACAATGAGTGCACCCGTCTCGGGACCAACAAATCGCAAATATAATTTACGGCGAAGAGTTTTTCTTCTCAGTTCTTTTGCTGCTTCCTATTTAGAATTATGTAATTTCAGTTTTTTGAAAGCGGACATTTCTTACACGCACCACCAACCAAGCAACTACACGAACATCCATACAGACAGTATCACATCGCCACAGAGATTGCATAACACTCGCGTAAAAAAGTTTACACCATGCACAAAGTTACAACGATAAAGTTATCAAAGTGGAAAAGTAGAACCAAAGTACAGATGGTGAAGTAAAGTGTGAGGGGCCAGAAGTTAAGTATGAAATATTTGCATAAGTATGAATAATTGTGGTCTCAATACGCGGCGCAGCAGTGTAGCACCAGCTAAAGAGAATAAAATATTAATTTTAGCTTTTTCTCACTTGCGTACAATGTTTTATGTTTACTTTTTGTACCATACGTATCACTCCCACTCCAACTGCCGACTATATGATACGATGTCCCATTTCAATTTATGATTATTTTTAATCTTTTTTTGTTGTTTGTAATTTTTTTTCAGTACTTCTCTGGAAGGATTATTATTATTTATTTTGCACTTTTTTCAGTTTATCTTCGATGATGATGATGATGCCTGGACTTCGTGTGATGCGACAAATTTCAGATATAAAGTTACTCTGCCGTATATACATATAGATACAACTGCCATACATTTGAATTTCACAAAATAGATACGCAAATGGATGATTGCATTAAATATGATATAAACTTTTGACATTTATCGTTTTGCATAAAGGCGGTTTGCAAATTTTTTGCATGGATTTTTTTTGTTTATTTTTATTTTCAGTTTAATAGATGCTTTTTGTTCTGAAACTAAAAGAGACACGACCACTATTATTTTCATTGTGTTTTATACAAACAACTTTGGTATAAAGAGCAAAAGGTTATTAACAGAGTTTAGAAGGTTCTAAAATACACAAGGGTTTTCTTTTGTAATAATAAGAAAAAAATCACTAAAATTGTAGCATCCAACTAAATGTTGGAAGATTTTTGCATACAACTGAAATGGAAAGATTGAGCTCATAACTATGCGCAATTAGCTATGTAGTTAACACAGCCGCGAGGGTTATGAGCGTGACAACGTTTACAAACATTTAATGAAAATGCAATGTTTATTTTTCTTTATTTCATTTTATTTCATTTTTATGTATGTACATTTAACTTTAATTTAAGTGAAGAAATTAAGATATCTAGTTTTTAATTTATGTTGCTACGAAAATATTTCCGAGTTCAAATCTGTTAATTCAATTCAATTATTCAAGAAGCAAACATAGATCAGGATGTTGTTGTGGTTGTAACAACTCCAGGCTTGAAACGAGATTTCGCAGTGTTCTTAAATTAACTTAAGGCTAATGGCAGGCAATGCAAATAGAAAATAAAAGTTCCTATACTAATTAGATGAATTAAACGTGGCGTAAAGTCATCGAGTTATGTTGGCAGGTCAAGAAAAGAGGACGCACCAACAGGGTTTGACCATAGATCTGTAACGGCCAAATCTGTTGGGTGAAGGAGAAGGTTGGTAATATGAGGGCCTCGGTTACACTTGGGGCAGAGATCATTTGTGCCAGGGATAATGCGAGCTTTATAACTCTGAAGTATATGACACCAACCCGACCGCAGTTATGCCTAGGCAAGAACTTTTTACTATTGGTTATGAGATGGGGTGTGTATCAAGGATCCTATTAACCTCGCTTGAGGAGACTGCTGCATAGACTGTATCATAGTGTATTCTAATAGAGGCTACATGGACAGTGATAGGATTTCAGGCGGACGGTATGACTCTATCTATGAGTCTCTGTACGACCTGATATCTTGACGTATGTAGCGTGGAGTCATCTCACTGACAGGGATGTCGTGAACTAGGTATGCGGGTTTGTGGCAGGCTAACAGGAACTGTCGTGATAACAGTTGATTGTCTTGCTTGACGGAGAGCATGGACCATCAGGCAACATAATGAACTGTTGTAAAGACAGTCATGAATATGATTGGGGTTAGTTATGTAGTGGCACACAGTTGCGATGTGAAGGCCTGTATTTTGTTTAGATTGTATATTATTCCATTGTATGTCACTTAAAAATGACGTCCAGATGGGGTGGTGTAGTTAATAATTAAGCGGCCAATAGCCCTCTACATCGTCACAAGGACTTCTTTGTCCGTTCCCCAAAGCGGTTAAACTTGGGCTCTTAGAACCCAATTACGACTGCTCACTTAACTGCAAATATTGTTTGCATGCCTACAGAAGGTAAGGAGGTTGTCGAATATGATTCCTTAAATTTTGAGGTTATTAACTGTGGGGATGATTTCGTTGTTAATACGAATGTCAAGTGATAGCCTGACTTATTTGGTCCAAGAGATGAACGGCGTAGCATTTTAACGCTTTTATTTTTGGATTCATTCCATCGATGTCAATATCGTCCGCGTTATCCAATATCGTGCATTTTTTACATATCTTCATATTATCTTCGCATTTCCACGATCTATAAGATGGTTGCATTGCTCAGTACCCATCAATCTTACGTTCAATCGCTAACTTAAGCGACTGACAAACTATAGAATTTGAATGTAAGTTTTGATCGACATCAGTCAGCTATAATTTTTATCATGAAAGGACATTATGGGCATGAATGAAGACAGAATATTTAGATGAATTTATGTGCGCCAACGAAAATAACCCCGGTTTGTTGGACATATGATGATATCGCAGATTGTTGCATATTATAAAAAAAATGCAAGGCAACGGTAGCGGATCGCAAGAATGAGCAACAAACAAGCTTTTTGTTGGTTGTCCATATTTGCTCTTCGAAAATTAGAGTTTGACTATCAAACCATCCTTCTAATCTGACAGAAGGCGCATCAGTCAAAACCTATATCATTTATGATCTATAGTCAGGTTTGATAGTCTGTCAGCCGCTTTACATTTACCATCAAACTAGTTGTTGCAATTTTAACGACTAATGCCTAAGATATAGTCAGCAATACAAACGAAAGTATTTTTAAGGTGTGTCCATTTATCTTCACCGCCTAGCATCTCAATTAGTAAACTAATAATACAACAGAATTATTTAGACCAAAGTTTGCAATGAGAATAACAAGTACGTCGATTGCCCAACCTTCCGTCAGCATTCTGCACTCAATAAATTCATGAGACAAACGCGAATTAGCTTCGTTTCTAATTAAAAATGTTTTTTACTTTGAATATCCAGATGATGTGTGTTCTGAATGTAATAATTATACTTGGAGTGATTAAAGGAAAAGTGCAGTATAGAAGGTGGATGAAAGCATGCGGAGGTAGGGTTTCAACTAAGTAATAATCATAATTTATGTGTATACTATGTATACACTATATATACCTCTATAACACATATGCGAGTACACCTTGTACCCACAATATGCTTTGGTGCTAACTGAGATGTAAATAAATCCCAGTTCCATTGGCCATAACTGGGACACACCACCTCCTTGTAAATGTAGAATGCCAACGAGCGAAGAGCAGCAAAGCTCTCAGCGTGGCACGCCGAAGCCCCTTGGTAGTACTACTTGCTTGTCAAACTCTTATGTATGTAATTACAATGTAATAGGCAATGTAAAGCGCATAATATTTTCAAGTAGTGGGTATCCGAAAGGCTTTCATGGAACGACGTACGACAACGTTATCGTCAACAGAGAACGATGACGATGACACCAAATGCAGTGAATACGTAGGTGTGTCATGTGTGTACATTTGCGTGTATGCATGTCAAGCAAGGTACGTACCACTCTGAAATCGACTTTTCTGCCTTTAAAAACTTCTCTCGACGCATGCAATGCAAATTCTGTACGATAGCACAGGAGGTTGCCAATTTCAATTTTAAATTTCCAACTCAAAAGTTTTTGTTATTCGTTTACAACAGTACAATAGTTAAACCTGTATAGTTCCTGGAGCCCAAATTGCATCCCTTAAGTAATGGTTGACTTATATTCTGCTATGCAAACTTGTAACAGTTTTAAAACACAAACTTTCAATTTCGACCCGTATAGGTGGTCCCCACAAAATCATTTAGCGTTTATTTTCTAAGAATCGAGGCTAAACCCATCAGTTTTTCAATAAAAAATTTTGGTTTCATAAACTTTGGAAGGAAATTCGTCAAAAAAAAGTTTCGAAATCCATACATGCAACCAAATCATCATCAAGGTTGTTTATGCATTTAAGGCGGGGCATGGATGTGATATACTCGAATCGAGCACAAATTTAAGTCAAGCGATACTTGCAGTTTATTTATCTCGAAGAAGAATTTCAATTGAATATCGCTGCATGATATGTAAACAAAGTGCTGAAAATATTGCGTGCATTATTGGATGGATCGATTTGAGGAAAGGACTTCATGTGAAGTCATGTGAATGCGATCTGTGGTGCTAGCAGCCATGGAGTTTGTGTGGTTGTGATGACTTTTTTTTATAGGTAAAGTCGTTAAAGTTTTATATAGCTGCAACGAACAACAGATTTTAACGACATATTTATTGCGATATTTCTGCTACGGAATTGAATTTTGTAGAATTCTTCTACACAAATAAAATGCAAACAGGAGGATACTGCAATTTTAAAAAAGAAGTGGAGAACCGAGTTTGCCATTGCATTTGTATCTCTTATTTGTCAAGTAAGTAATTTAATTTTAAGTGATTATTTGGAGATTTATATTTATGATCAAAAAACAATATTCATAACAATAACAAAAAAATGTTGACCCTCAGAAATTACTTAGTAAGAACTTGGCAAATATTTTTCAAAAATTCTGTGTTGATATAGAGACTATTTTTATTAAATTCTTGAAAGTAAATATTTTAAAGCTTTGAGCTTACCAGGAAGAATACTGAAAACGAATTAATGCCTTTCAAAAATTACACATTTAGCCGTAAAATGTACGATTGTAGTATCCTTTGCCAATAATATTCTTTCCTATGCCGTTTAGTTTGCCACAAATATTGGTGTCCATTGCAGCTACATCACTTGCCATTTGTAACTGGACCCGATGGTATTCCGCCATTACTATTGACAAGATGTCATCATACTCTGGCGAAATCGCTTAGCAAATTGTTTCATCTCTCAATAGAGACTGTAGCTTTTCCCTCAATTTGGAAAATGGCCGTTCCAGGTCATTTTGTCAGCAACGTAAACACTCGTTTCAGATCTAATCAACATAGATTTGCCTCAGAAACTTTTTTCATTTAGAACCCAATATTTTAAAACCTCCTTTTATCTGACAGTGACTTCGATGTGGAAGCAATTAGTCGATTCCGTATTTTCCGAAGACTTTCAAAACAGACGTCAACAAGTTCCTGAAGGACCGAATTGTTTAATAGAGGATCCAACAAATTTTGAAGGCTGAATTACGTTTTGTATTTTGTGTAATATTCAGCAGTAAAAGGGCGGACAGCCGGACAACGCCTGTTATTTTAACTTTTGATATGTATTGATATCTTAAGGGTTGTAGTTACCCATGACCGCGGTAACACAGGGGTTAACAGCTAGTGTAACATAAAACAATAATTTAAACTCGCAATTCATAATAAGTACAATTCTGAATGCCCTAAATCTCCATTATCACATATCCCTTTTGTGTGTCATTGTGAATGTATTCTCTGCGTGTAACATTGGCATGCTAATTCGATTGCCCCTCCACCTCTAATTTTACGAAAAATCCATAGCAAAATCCCAAAAATCTCTCGTAAGAGATAACGAGGCAAAACAAAATCGCAATACGGATGCAGACAAACAATGTCATCGCTATAGAGAGAATAGAGAGGGCGGCATTAGAAGGCAATTTAAAAACCAATCCATTTATAATTCGAAACGAAAAGGAAGGAAACAATACTAAAAGTTAATATGTACCGACCTAACCTACATTTTACCTTATGGCAAATTCTAAATTATTGCTAAAGACGGATTAAAATTAAAATAAATTGCACCTTCTCCTGCTGCCACGGTGATGAGGATGATGAAGACTATGAGGGTGATGACAATAATGAAGACGATGGTTGCAGAGGATGACGAAAGCTCATTGTAATCGTTCCACTAGTGTTATTCAAAAGTGAATTTATAAATTTTCCTGAACTGAGTTTTTTTTTTTGCGTTCTTCCGCAGATCCACCACAAGTGACATTGTCATTAGGCTCAACTCTAAAGCCAGATGACATCAAGGAGGGCGACGATGTTTACTTTGAATGCCACATAAAAGCCAACCCGAAGGAGCATCGCATCACATGGTCGCATGACGTAAGTAAATTTCATTTATTTCAACACGAGTACAGTAGAGCCGGCTGACCATCATCGGTATCTGTGTCTGCTGATATCCACTACATGTCGTTTTTCTCGAAAGTAATCTTCGCAGAAGTTTCCTAGTATGACTCTTAATTCGAGTATCATCTGTGTTTCAATTTTCCACTTTTTCTAGAGTGAAGGTTTCTCCATCGACATCACACCTTGTTTCAGTAGATTTTCATTCATCCATTATGGCCATGCATTCCGCATCATTTATGCTTAGATCTTCCTTTTCTCGTTTTCATTTTCCACATTCCACCGAACGAGTACAGCGCGACAATGGAGATGTGGAAGGCGCCAGCCGCCTGGTTGTGTTTTGCTATAATTTTCAATTCAAAGGAAACTTCCAAACTAAGTGAGATTCCTTGTTTAGTCGGTGGTTTTTTCCTGCAAAATCACTTGTGATGCAGGTACGAGTTTTGCAGATTTGCACTTCAAATGAGCTTTTATTCAATTTGAATGAAAATGGAAAATTGTGGAATACAACTCTTTTACGGTATAAATAAATTGGTGTAAGTGAATTGCGAGAAATTGTGATTCACTAAACACTCGAAGGGGTTGGACTAATTGATTTATTTTGGTCGACAGAAAGTTCTCTCTTATATAAGATAGAAGATGAAAGAATGCTATAATGAAACGCTTAAAATCTACTCTGCAATGGAATTACGTAGGAAGTGGTATGTTAAACACAGGGCGCTGCATGAAAATTTCAGAACGTTACATAAATTGGAGCCAAAAAATTGATGTTATTTCTCCACTGATTGTTCCATAAGTCAGAATATGTAAAGAAAGAAATCACTTAAATAACTTAACAAATTCAGTGACTTAATTATGATTGGCAATCGCAATAAAAGACAGTCGCAAAAATTCTGCCTCTTGCTCCTTATAGATAGGATTTTTCAATTGGGATGCCCCTTTTCTACAATTGGGTTTCCCAGATCTCCATGAAGCTGGCTAAAGTTTGATTAACGTTTCATCTTTCCTCGCCATTTAAACGTGCAAAAAAACATGCTGCAGCAACGTTTGCAAACAATACAAATTTTTAAATGACTATAAAATTTCGCGTTCGATTGGGACAACCTTTCTTGCGGTAATCATTCTCAGCGATGAAGCCCAACGGTTTCGTAAATAAGTAAAACTGCTCCATTTTTGCAAGTCAGCAACCCAAATTATGTGTTTCATACTTCTTCTTTAATGAAGCTGGCAACGCAGTCATACCAGAACCATGTTGACTGACTGTTTTCGGGTAAATTAGAAGAGGTTGACTTGTTAGTTGTGTATAATTGTCGCGGTATATCGTTGTTGAGTTCGCGTTTTTTTTCTCGATCCTTCAAAACAGGATAGCCCCATACGTTAAAGTTTTATAGAATTTAAAACCGCCTATGATAGCATAGCCAGAGTATAAATTTAAAAAGCAATTAGAGAATTCGGAATTCCAAATCAACTGACACAAATATGTAGGTTAGACATGACCAATGTTATAAGCCAATAAGCTTCGACAAATAAATGGACTGGCATTGGAGAAAGTTATCCGAGAATCCGATGTAACGGCTAGAGGAACAATCCTCTATTGGTAAAAACCCAAGAGCTGTACATGAAGCTTTCATCCAGATCGAGCAGGCGGTACAAAATCTGGAGCTGCACATAAATGAGAGCAAAACAAAGTACATAATCGCCACATCTGAGAGCAGAAGATCCAACATTGGTCCCTTCATTAAAATAGTGGAGTGCGAATTTGAAGTGCAATCGTTTAACTATTTCTGATCAACTGTACAGCATGAAATCAGAAATACGCGCATAGTTGCTTAGAGCCAACAAAGTCTACTTTAGTCTGTCAAGACCCTTCAAATCTAGGAATCTAACCATAATATCAAAGTGTATAAGACAATGGTCATACCAGTACTCACATATGGATCCGTGACTTTGGTGCTTAGCAAAAAGAATTCTGACCTCTTAGCCGTGTTCGATTGAAAAGTCTTTTGGATAATTTTTGGTCCCGTATATGAAAGAAGATTCCGGATACTCTATAATGATGAGATATGCAAGCGTTATCGCGATGTCGACATCGTAAAGAGAGTTAAAATCTGCAGGCTCAGGTGGGTTCGGCAACTAGCTCGTACGAATAGAGAGCATCCTACTTGGAAAGTTCTTTGCGGTAGAATTTATGGGACACGACGGCGAGACCGGCCAAGCCTACGCTGCAATTATAGCGTAGACCATGATGCTTAGAGATGGCAAACTAGATGACACATGTACAAAGATTTTCCTGCCTTACTTAATAAGCTCTCTAATACTCGGGCACCTACCAACCAACACCTGATAGGAGGCTGCCAAGATAAATATTCAAAAGACAATTTGCTCAGAAAAAACAATTATACCATAAAAGCAATAAAAATAATATTAACAATAATAAAAACCATACCATAAAAATTTAATTTTTTTATATAAATACACAGATACCCGTGTGTGCAAACTTTGATTAAAACCATTTCTTCATTCTTAATAATAATAACAGTAACAACAGTAATAAAGCAAATCATAATTACTGGAATGATAACATTAATAAATTTGACGCATATATCCTTTAAAGAGATTGAGCACAGCATAGGGAATTAGGGTTTTCCGCATAAGGACATTCACCTTAATGGCCATCACAGCAAATACTAGACGACCCACAAATCCTCTTCGCAAATGAGATATAAAGTTTTTACATTTTTATAAATAATTCCAGGACATTCACACCAAAATAAAAAGGGACATCCTGCATTGGGAATTTGTATTCACCGAAGAGAAACTTTCAACCGAAGGACAAAACGAATTTTAGTATTTTGTTTATGCATTTCTGGTTTACTGCGAGCTCAAAAGGAGTCAGTATTTTCGCCAGTTTCTTGTCCTTTGTTTACCGCATATTCCTATTTCTCCCAGGAATTTTAATGTTTTGTTAATTTAATTTAATATTTGTTGAAAAATTGAATCCATCCAAAGAGAATGACTTTGCATTCCATCTCGCCACAAGTCTGAGGATTCTTTCTCAGGTTAAACCCATGATGAAATTTCTTCAGCTACAGCTGCATTGTTGGTTGTTCCTTTTATTCAAAAATCACAACTTAAACAATTTAGTGGCTTAAAAATTCAAAAAGAAGAAAAATACAAAAGAAACAGAAATACATTATCCTGTTTTTCGTTTTTTGTGAAGAAGAAATTTTCCGTGTCAGATTAGATTTAACTTCAACTGCATTTTTCAACACAATTCTAAAATAGACAACTAAAGTTATGCGTAAACGATTTCAAAATAACAACGCAAGAAATCCTGAAAATTTTGCACTTTCTAACTTCTTATTTACCAAAGAAAGAAAGATATGGTGGTAACTGCATTTGACGGCAACATCAACGATGTTTCTGTTGTTTTTCTTGTTATTTGTTTTGTTTTAAGGCAAATTGAGTGAAAATCTTTCTCGACTGACTGAGTTTCTTATTTAGATTTTGATAATTTTTCACACCCCGCTATACTTTTTGCAAATATAACCGAATGTAGAATTTGGTAAGATGGGAAGTTACGAGCGCATTGGTTACCACTGATTTTGCCATATAAAGTGTTGCTAAGAAGTTTATACGTGTTGTACACATGATTTCATAGTATGTTTTAGAGTAAAAAAAATGTATTTCCAACAATCTCGTGCTATGTTTTTTTCTTCGAAGCTTCATCTTCACGCTCCCATAAAAACAGATGATTTTCAAATAAAAGTATTTCATTACATTTTTTTATAAATACCTGAATTACATACGAGTATGACTTTTGAGCGCTCAAAATACGGGTCATATAAAGTCTCATGAATATTTTTTATACATGGTGTTCGGGTTTGGGATGCTAATCCGTTAAGGGTTGATTCCTTGGTTCATTCTGAGAAAAAAATCATATCGGACGGGGGATCAATTTTTGATATCCTTTGGGATACAGGGCATTTAAAAAAATTTGTTCAGAAAAAAAATACACACAAATATTAACAAGCAACCAACTTAGTCTTATTTGACTGGTAATTGTATAGGCTAATTTAAGATCTAAATATAAGCCAATATGCAATCACACGGAGGACATTTTGAGCATCTTTTATAACTATATGTAGTTATTTTATATAATAAAATATTGAAAAATAAAATGTTAATTTTTTCATCACATATTCATATATACCGCAATAAATCGAGAGTCTCGAGTCAAACTTTCCTATGGCAGGGCTTCCAAACTTTTTCTGCGATAGAACAGTTCGCAAACCCGGAAATTTTAAAGGAACACTTTGCTTATTCTTTAGGTTGGAACAACAATTTTATTTAAGCACATTACTTAGTTCGTAATTATTTTTAAATAATAACAATATTTGGCGCGACAGATCGGTGCAGTTCAAGGCCTAGCTTCTCGCGACCACTCGTGTTGAGCGTATTATATTTTTACACAAATGGAAGGGTTACACAATCTAATGTGCCGTATCCGAAAGGCTATTTTAGAAGCTTTTCGTGAAGAGTTTTTTCTCTCGGACATTTGTCAGACATTTGCGAAATGACGGACTGTGAAAAATAATTTTGGCGTTTCTGGGATTCGAACCACGCGTCTAACGCACGTCTACCACTAGAGCCACGGCGCGAAAATTTTAAAATATAAAACTATAATAAAGTATAAACATAAAGATATGAATAAATAAATCAATTAATGACTTTGATGATTATCAGTCCTTGAATTACAAACCTTCTTGATATCAGTCACAATATTGGTAAATTACTTTATAGTTTTTTTGGTGTGGCGTCCAGCCTGTTCCTGATTTTTGACTTCGTTGCAGCATAGTAAGAAAATCCCGCTTCGCATAAATAGGTTTTTGAAAACGAAAGAATAACAAAAATAGTTAGTTTTGAAATAACGATGTACTCTTCTAACTCGCCCAGAAGTCATTTCAAATCACAGTTTTCGTACTAACTTGCGCTTAAGCTTACTGGTTTAGCTGTGTTTTACGGAGCATAGATTGGAAAATCATACCCTATGGACTACCAAACATCCAACACGGTCGCAGTCATTTTTTTCGAAAGGGTTTAATACCATAATGAGCACTTAATATAAATATTTTGAAGGTGGTCAAACTCCTGTGTCGAGGGTTCACCATATGAACTGTTTTTTTACAAATCTTATGTTTTTATGAAATTTTCAGAATTTTTGAATAGTGGTGTTCCAAAATTTTGCACACCTTTTGGGTATTTAAAGAAAACAGGAAACGCCATATTTTGGAAAAGTTCGAACAATTAGGTTAATTTTCAAATCTTATTTTCATAAATTTTTATATGATATCTCTTTATTCTCTTAATCTCTCTATCGTATGTAATTCACAATTATTTAAGATGAAAGCTCATAGACATATCTTTTTTTCACCATCTTAATACCTTATGACCATGCTGAACTCAGCGGTATAAAAGTGAGAGAGCAACAAAAACGTTTGCCAATATATATCGGGTTTTTGATTAAAAGGTCCCCATTTTAATAAAAAGAACTGATGTTAAAGACATCATGAAAAATTTATTTTGGTTTAATGCACCATTAAAGCCATTTTGGAACACAACATCATTCAACTGTTCCTCACGAAAACGTCTACACGAGCTAAATCCATTTTTCATGAATTTTTCACATACATCGGACGATAAGCTGGCAAATTATAATGTTGGTTCTGAGCTCGTCTCAAGTTTCTAGCTTATTGGCATAGACCGCAGACTTCAAATAGCACCAATAAAACGCAATACTCGTGGCGCTCTAAATGCTCATCAGTTTACCCTTAAGCCCATCTTTGGACGTACAGTTAAGTTCAGGGATTCGTTCTTCAGCCTTACATGTTGTATGTGGAATGCTCTGCCAAGCTCTGTCTTTCCAAATTACTATGATCCACAGGCATTTTCTTTTCCTTTTCCTTAACGCCAGCGCTGAACCCCTGTTCGCGTGCGCAAATTATAAAAAAAAAAGCCAAGAGGCGTCAAATCAATCGAACGAGACTGGTCCACCGTGCAAAATGTCATGATCACCAAATTTCGACTTCAATATGTCGATTATTTGCCCAGCTGTACTAAATATGGCGCCTTCTTTTTTAAACCACAAATACTCCGAATCAACTTCTTTATATTCTTCCCATAAATAATGAGTCAACATGGTCCGGTGGCCATCTCCATCGTTTGAGACTGCCTTTGCACAATCATTGTAGAAAAAGAATGGGCCAATGAACGTTCCAGCATGAAACCCGCATGAAGTTTATGTTGCTGTCTTGACAAAATGTGGCAATTTGATTATAAGCGATATGCCGTTGAGCTAGAAGTGGGTCTTATTACTGAAATTAAGTTTCTAAGCCGAACCCGAAAAATATACAAAATACGTAATATACAAATGATACAAAAGTTGGATAATTTACAGAATTTATTGAAATGTGTATTATTTTTTAATAAACGGCAAGTATGAGTGAATTGAAATTTGAAAAATACTGCAACTATCTTTATGCGTAGCCAATAAACCCTATTGGTAAAATGGGGCGTCCCAGTTGAAAACCCCTTTATATGCATACCGAAATGTCTACTTCTTCTCCTTAAAAAATTACCATTAACAGGCAGACCCTTTCTTTTCAAGCAAATTTAACATTGAAATCGTCAACTTTAAAAGTAAAAAGTGTTTTTCATGCTCAAAATACATTAGCTCCTTTCTTGTAGACACCTTTTAATATCACATGCAGCTAAAGCTTCGACTAGTGCTTAAGTTTAAAGTACATATTGTAGTAAAATTTCTACACCAACGAAGAAATATCTCTACCGTGCGTCGGAGCAAAATATAACAACATAACGCATCCGCATTAAAATTCATACGAAATCTGTCGTCTGCAAATAACATAATATTTGAATTTCAAGGTGACCTTTATTATAATAATTAACGTCAAGGATTCTCGAACATGACGACATGTTCTAGTTTTCATTTTGTATTTCATTTTTTTGTTGTTGTTGTTATTATTATATGCCCACAAGGCAAATGCATGTGGTATGCGTTTTGCATAATACTCGTATCCTACTGGTGGTGGTGTGGTGCACATAAACAGCGGCAAGGAAATAATCAAACGAACATGTGCAATGTAATTTCTGACAACCTGGGATTTCCCTGTGCAAGAGATGAATGTGCTGTGAGCGTGCGGGTGTGTATTTATATGAGTATCGCTGTGCCAGATAAAATATGTATGTAGTACATAACTTCTGGTATTAAAGAGAAAAAGTTCCCAGTAACTGAGCAAAATACAAAGAAAATTCCAATGTTTTTCATGAAATGAAATAAAATATCCTTGAAAAAGTTTTGTGTGGATACAATGTGGAGATTTATTTAAGTCGAAGCAGTGTGCTATTCTCATGTAATGAGCGTGCACAGCAAATGCCTCAATCAGCCTAACTGCCCTACCTGGAAGAGACTTTAGTATTGGTGGAGTGCTGGTTTAACTTCGGACACTTGGCAACAAGGTTTCTTTACTTTTTTGTACCTTTCGTCACATCCATGCCCTGTGAATCGGATGTTAACTTTTCAACCAGTTTCGCAGCAATGGCTTGAAATACGAAGATAAAAGACATCGTCTTTGTAATGTTCGTTAATACAAAATTGTGCGACCTTTACCTACTTTCTGGGTGGTGGATGCAGTAAAGAATAGTTTAATTAAAAATAACTAAATTTTGTATTAAAATGAGTAAGTTATGTTAATGTTAACACATAATTGATAAAAATGTGCAAGATATCATCACATTCTATAGGACCTAGGCTAAAGTCATTATCGGTTCAAAGTCCATCGGACCATTGGGCAGACCATAGTGGTTTAAATTTTAGTTGCTTCAGTAACTAACTATCCCTTTCGAATCCAATGCTAGCTTACTAAGTTAGCTGGAGCTACAGTTCGGCGTGAACATGGACCTCAACTAACATGCCTGTACTTCCTTATCTCAACATTTTCTAAAATTTCTGAGTGTTAGTCGTGGAGTAGCATTAATATCTTCGATCAGGTACTTTTCTTAATCTTTCTTTTTCCTTTGAAAATCCGATGTTTTGTGCTCATAGAGCTAAAGAGTCGCTCTTGTCCATTTTGTTTTTAGAAAAGACAAAAGATGCTAAGTATGCTGGATCCGAATATTCTGTTCCAGACTGTTGAAAATTTGCAGCACGGCATAGGATTTTTCGAAAGGTTGCGCTATACAAGTTCGGTGAATATTATGGCAGTATCTTGCGATTGCAGTCGATCGACGTAACAGTGATTCTCCGTTGCTGTTGCGTTTGGGATATCCGTAATCGCACCATGGCTTAACTTCAACGAAAAAGATTTGACAAGGGCTCCTTTTTATCTTAGCGCTTTTGATTGGAGATTTAGATGTGTGAATGCGTGCAGCTATCACCTCTCTACAAGTTCTATCAGATACTGGCTTAGACAATATAATACAGACATCATTTATACAAATACCAATTTATACATTTAGTTCGAGCGGGCAGCACTTACTGAGCCTGAAAGTAAAATTTAGTACACCTTATAGCATGGATAATATGAAAGCACGAAAAGTTGTTCTATAGAAAGGGATATTATGTAAACTCATCTGCAATGAGATGAAAAATATGTTGGCTGGCAGCATACTAATCCCATGCGAATGTAGTGAAACCACTTTGGAAAGTCTCTGAAGAAAAGTCCAGGACGTGCCGTGACATAAGAACAAATTTTAAAATTTTAAAATTTGGCCTTTTATCACGGTAGACTAGAGTTAATTGATGCCAAACTAACAATGGAGGATAGTATGTAAATACGGATGTACAGCAAAATATGATGAAACTTATTAACATACCAGGAAAATATTGTAACAGGATGAGTATTGCCTTTTGGCCAATATCACAAGTCAATAAAGGGAACAAAGTTCATTAGATCGCCAGTAAGCCTCTTTCTCAATAAAGAGATCTGTGTCATTCGTATACCTTGCAGACATTTAATTAAAAATTAAAGGTAATTCAGTTGAAAATTTACCAATTGAGTTGCTCCAGCGAATTGTAGGTATGCCATGTGATGCACGTCTTCGCCCTCCTAGCAATTTACTGTCTCGAACTTGACATTGAACTATTCCTGTAATATGTAATAAGACTTATAAGTAAATGTGTTCAGACATTTAGTGACTCTGCCTGTATAAAGCACAATCGTCAAATCGACTAATGTGCGTATCGTCATCAAAACATCTCCCCGAATACAGGCTCGATTTACAACCACGCCCGATAGAAATTTTTTTTTAGGGAAAATACAATACAATACGTGCTTAAATTAAGAGCCGACCGATATGCTTCACAGTCGGTCTTTGCAAAAACAGCGTGAAACTGCAGTGAAGAATTACCTTGTGTGTTGAGGGATACTGACGGAAGATTACCGCCTTCCGAAGCAGTGACTTCGCCTTAGTAACCAGTATTCTACCGTGTTTTACGAAACGCAAATTACATTCTATTCTCTTCGTTCACATACATTTTGCTGAAACCTTTGTACTCCAAATCGAACTTTCCGTTCAGGTCGTACTTCTTCGAAATTGCGACATTCCTTTCCATTTTGACATTCGTAGTCTAGTGGGTTTAGAGTCGTTACATCGTGCCCATTAGACTACACCGAACTCTTCCATTATAGCACTCACTCGAGTGCTCTGACTACCCCCGGCTTTCATAGTCAAGTGGGTTTAGAGTCGTTCCACCGCACCAGATTGTCTATACCGACCCGAAGACCAAGTGTCTCTTAACAGCTTTCTATACAATTCATTGTAGTCTTGGTACTACTAGCTACGGTAGTACTCGTAGTACCGACCTGACTTGCAAGTGTAGTATTAGAGTAATTTTTAGTCATTAAGTATATGTTTTTAAAATCAACGAAAGAACAAAAATCAAAATAATTATAAAAAGGGATATAGAAGTCTAAAAAACATAAAAGAACATCTTTTATTTGCAACAACACCGACAAAACGAATGCTTGGTGACCGACGAGCGTCATCCGAGCAAGCTTATTACAAATCTTTAAAATAAATATTAAATGATAAAAATTAATTAATTAAATTAGATGGAGAAATTTTGCGACAAAGATTTTTTTATGATTTTTGTCACTTGGATAGCAGCAGCAAAAACGAATCCTGTCTGTTACGAATGCTTTTCCTTGTGGCAAGTCATGTCGATATGTGTGTTTGTATGTGTCTGTGTATGTGTGACAGAGTATCGAAGTTGGTATAACATGCCTCCCCATTACGTGCGCTTGATGAAAATGTTATTCGTTCGCGAATGCGACTGCGGTTATTTTTGATGTTCTACCAATTTTAACTGCAAAGCGGTGATATGAGTGTGTGTGTATCAAGGATGTACGAGTACTCGTCGCAATATCCTATCACATGGCATTTTGCATCTCGAATTGCTTTGCATGCGATGCTTTTCGAATGATTTTGTGAAATTCCATGAACTTTTTAATTGGTGAAGGTTATTCCGAGCACGCGTGTTAGCGTTCGCTTTTAATTGGAATTCGGAAAGCACAATACGCTGCAAAATGAAGAACGCAAAGAATGACGAGCATTGAATCCGCGTTTTTGATTGTGGTGGAAGGAGAGTGTTGCTAGGTTGATTGTACCCTGTTACCACTTGGGGTGCACTGTGACATTTTGTTCTCAACCCGATTATTATAGTTACGCATATTAACGGTAGATGGTGGATAGTTAGTTTTTATAATATTCGGCTGTGCAACACATGAGGACACAGTATGATGTATTATCTAGTCTTTCCAGAAGGCTTTCTTTTGTATACATTTTTCATATGTGCATTTATTCATTTTCATAAATAAGTAGCATACAATAATGTAATTCAATATCTTAAGACCACTTTACAAATATAGGAATGGAACAGTAATCACTGTTATGTTAGAGTTGAATGATGCATCAAAACTTACCTATGTATAAGTAAGTAGTTCTTATTTGAAGAGATCATTATTAAACCAATAAAAAAAATGTCCACTATAAAGGTAATACATAAGCTTAAATGTAGAAAACATGAATTAGCTTGAGCTTTTAGATACCAGAAAAGTACAATCTCATAAGACATTCAATCTTGGCATAATCAGTTGTGTATAGCCAGGTTTTTATTTTCTTTTCTAGTACAGGTATATCATAATGACATCTGAGAATCAATAATAATCCATTAAAAGCCTCGGCGCTGTTGTCGTATAAAAATAAGAGAAATTGGATTGGTCAATGTTGATAATTTCGATACGTATCCGAGGCTGTTGAGTGGTGATTGGCCAACCGCAACCTTGGTCGACATGAAGCGCCGCCGACCAAGGCAAGTCCACCTTCTTATTTAGCCTCGACCCAAGCTAATACAAATCAGATTGGGTACCGAAATCGTTCACTTGATTTGGCAGAGTTTCCAGTGACGCGACGTGGACGCATAAGATAGGAGTTGTGATGCGAGAGGCTAAGGACATAACTGTCTATAATCGCGTCATCATCACCGTTTGTCACCAAGAACCCTCTAAGGACTTTAAATACGTAGAGGTGTCTTAAATGAAGAATTCTTAAATTAATAAACAATGACCAACTAGGATCGTAACGATATTTACCAGAGATAATATGAACTAAGTGTTTCTGCGCTATCAGTTAGTGTCTTAAATTATTAAAATATGATCCATCCCAACCAGTAATTCCGTACTGAAATTTGGAAAGTGCGAGGCCATAGTAAAACACAGTTAATAACTCCGTCTTAGCAAGTACAGTTTTCATGTGACTATCATTAACCTATATGTTAAAGCCTGTATGATCCAATTCAGGTTGTGATCAATCAAAATTCCAAGGTGTTTTTAATTTTTCACGCATTCAATTTTAAAGCAATGGTTAGAACAGTTATTCCTGAAAGAAAAGTCATTTTTGCCGCAGGTGTGCAATGGCAAACCAAACTGTTCACAATCATCTGCATGATAAAAAATAATATAATCCGTTAATACATGGCCAGATGGATTAAAAGACATTAGTTTAGTCTTACCACTGATAACCACTTTATTCAGCGCATACCACTGTCTAATAATCGATAGATCCTTCACTTCGCACTCGAAAGTTGAGGAACATTGGTAGACCAAAACGATGTCATCAACATAAGCAATAGCTTTAACCCTAAAATTCAAATTCAGGAAAGAATTAGTATAACTCAAAAATAAAAGAGGATAAAGTACACAGCCTTGAGGTACACCATTTTCTCAGCTAAATGGGTTGCTGAACTAACTTGAAGGATAGCATCTTCGGTCGATTTAAGTGATCTAAAACCAAACTGATTGCTTAACAGAAAATTATATTGTTCTAGAAAATATTCGAAATTTTAGTATTTTCCCTAAAACTTTGACAAAAGTTGGGAGAATGGAAATAGGTCTATAATCACTTTAGTTTCAGAGTGCAAAAAGTTTTATTATTTGAATATATTATAAGCTTATAAAGTTCAAGAGATGTAATTGGGTCAAAGACAAAAGTATTTGAAATAACTGTTTAATTTTTATGTCTGCTAAAAAACTGCAATTAGAATTGTTGAATATATGAAATATGAATATGAATATGAAATATGCATCGTACATATTTGAAAGGTTGTGTATGATCAAAATACTATGCTATGCTCCGTGGACGCGTAGAATGTAACCTCTATCTCCAAATGCTGTTTTATTGCTATTTTTTTCTTATAGACCCTTGCCCATATGGCCGACAATGCCACCGGAAAAGATCAATTGTGACAGAAGGGTGTGATTGTTCTAACCTCCCTAATAAAAAATAGTACATCCTAAGTAGTAGAGTTTTTTAAATCTTCTCTTCTCATTCACAGAGAATGTGTTAGGATGATTCGTCATCATCCAAGTAGAACCTAAACTTCGATTAAGTTTGTTAAGGTGGAGTCGCAAGCCACAGTGACCTGCGAAGAGGCTCACCAGCTCTCTAGTGATATCCTTGTCTAGTTTAAGGATTTTCTTATTAAAAAAGGTCCTGACTAATCGTTTGGATTGCTTAGAGTCTGCTGCCTCCGATCCTTCTTTTGCTTCCTACCTGCCAACTCCTTGCTTCGCTTTTTGGTGTCTTTCAAATACCGAATACCTTACCGTATATCGACTCTGCATGACTAAAGTACCCCCTCCCTTCATCATTAGTTCAATTATCTTTTGTACCAACTCTATGCCTTTTTAGCAATAGTTCTTATGTCCTTTATTTTTACCATGCAAAACACTTCGCTACTCTTTAGCCTTCTGCCCTTCCTTAAGTTAGAATAAGCTTCAATTGCTTATATATTTTTGGAGATAAAATTTAAATTCGCCAAGCGAACGAGTACCGAGTACAGAGTTTGCAAATTATTTCCAACCAAGGGTGCAATTGAAAAGTCTTGATATTAGCACTTTTTCGAAGGATGAAAATCTCAACACGAGAGTCTCATCTAACTTTGTTGGCCGACCGACTTTTCATATAATATAATCATCCCAATGAATGCATAGCATTTTTTTTTTCATTTCCAAAAGTTCTTCTTTAGCTAGAGATTCAGTCAGTGTAGAACACTCAGTTACTTCATGAAAGATTCATCGAGGAATTAAATTTCCCTGTGGTAATGCATAGTTTAGTCGCCCACACAAACACATAAATAAATCTTCAAACACATACCCAAATACACACATAGGCACCTCTAAATAAAAGTCTATGAATAATTGCTTATTCTAATTTTTGAATGAAATGGATAAACGGAGAACGCCCAAACTTACATTGTTCTATATGGCTCTGACTCTCACTCTATCGCTTCAAACTTTTCTTTCTCATTTAAATATGAATATGGGAAGCTGGCATGCCTCTTAGACAACTTACCGAAATCCTTCAACTCTTTTGAATGAATTTTTCACAATATTTTGTTAACTTTTAACGCATGCCAAAGGAAATGGAAAGGAAAAAACCAGAACGATCCTAGAAAGTGTTTTGCTGTTCCTTCACTCGGAACAGTGAACTCATCACCGGGTGTGCGGATGTATAGTATCTATATATGTGTGTGTGGGTGTGTTAAGTACTTAAAATTCAAATTTATATAAAAGTTTGTGTGTGTTGTAAACTGATATATCAAAAGATATAATGTTCCTTTATTTATATACAAGTGAATGTCGTGTAATATGCATGCACTCACATTGCTTCACAGTTGACCGAACAGATGAGTGCACTGGATATATCTTGACTCGACGAATAAATGTAACAAAATCATAATACATTCATGCAATCACAAAGGATACTTTGCAAGTTTACTCTCCGAAAATGTTCTTTTGTTTGAGTTCATATTTTTCTGTATAGATCGAAAAATTTTAAATCTTTTTAAAATGTATGCAAAGTGCAACATTTAAATCTGTCAGAGTGTGTGTGACTATGTTGGGATTGCAAATTATGTGAAGATATGATAAGTGCTTGCGTAACTATCTTGACTCAGCAAACATCCGAGCAATGTTCTCGGTTTCTCTGTTTACACCCAACGAGTCAGCAAACATGAAACTCGTACATATTTACTTATTTATTAATTTATTTATTGACATCATACTTATATGGATTGATGTTTGAGCTCATCCTTCTGTTCTGTTCTTGTTCTACTCTTACTTTCTCCAGGGTATGCCAGTTACACAAAATGTTTCATGGGGAGTAATCATTTCAACGAGATCGCTGGTCCTTCAGAGAGTTGCTCGTTTACATGCCGGACTATATGCATGTGCGGCGGCAAACGACAGAGGAGAAACGCAAAGTGCCTTTGTTAATTTACGAATAAGATGTAAGTACACTTCAGCAAGAGCTGTCCAACCATTTTTGTGTCCTTTCGTTTATTATTTTTCCCCTACCGCGTGACTCCTTTCCGAAGTAAGGATAACGTAACAATCACGCAACATCGCCATTTGCTTTGTGAGTCGTAATGATTTTGTTATGGGTTTTGTTTAGCTTTCGAATATGAATAAATGTATTTGTGTATGAACAGCACACTCGCATGTGAGGTCTGAGCAAACATAACACTCAAGAATCTTCTTCGTATGATTTAATTATAAAAATAGTTTCAGGTTGATGGTTAATGAAATGCTTTCTATATGATGCACTCTGGGACAAAAAGAATATGAAAAATAGTAAAAAAATCGAGTAAAATTCGTAAATCTGCTTCTAAGGAATGTTTTCAATATTTGAAATATTTTCTGTAAAATATAGTTTTTAAAGATATATAGTAAATTAAGAAATTTTTAATTATACAACGACGGTTCAACCAGAACTCCTGTAATTCCTTATCAAAAATCAAAGCCGTTAGAGCGTATATTAGGTATAGTGTCTCACTAATTTGATAGACAAACATAAAGATGATGACATAACTTTCGTCTTGGAGCCATTGCTGCCACCGAGTTTTTTTTTTATAATTTATGAATGCGTAAAAGGTTTGCGTGGGCAATAAGATTTAGGAAGATGAAAGGAGGAGATGTCTGTGAAATTGTGTTTTCCTGCCTGCGGATTATAGTGATGAGGAAAAATAGAGCTTAGTAAACTATTCCACAAACGTGTTGAACGGCTGAAGAACGAATCTCTAAACTTAATTGTATGTCCGAAGATCGGCTTAAGGGTAAACTGATAAGCATTTAATGCCTGCGGATTGTAGTCTTAAAAAAAACAACCCATAAAAATTAAAATCTTTCTTGTAAATTCTCTAATCGGGGATACACACACACACACACTGCGTGCTCGTTTTGTGGCAAAATCATTCACAAATGACGCAGCGGCAGCGAACAGCGCTGCTCACAAAGCACAGAGCTCAGACATTGCCGTGATCTGATGCGATATAGCGATATTTAAAAATTGTATATTGGGGTCCCCAAGGGGCCGATCGCTCCAAATTTTTACAAAAAGTGTTTTCCATCGAAGACACACATGTGTACAAAATTTAAAGAAAATCGGGTAAATTTTGTAAAATATTTGTATGAGAGCCCCCCGACCCCGCGGCCCGAGGGGCCTCAAATTTTAATAGAAAGTGTTGTATTGGGAGATATACATGTGTGCAAAATTTGAATAAAATCGGGCTGTAGGAAGTGGGTTAAAAATTGATCACAAGATTTGGCCAGCCAGCCAGCCACGGGCAAGTGAAGTTAATATAGAGAATTGAAAAATAGAACTTGTCCAGGCATTCCACACGTGTTGAACGGCTGGAGAATGAATGTCTTAACTTAACTATACTTCCGAAGATGAGATTGAGGGTAAACTGATGAGCATTTAAAGCGCCACGAATATTACGATTGAATTCTTTGAGATGTGGCATGCAACTGGCGATCAGCCATCAGCAGAATATGGTGAATAATACAGAATGCATGTGGCCGAAACTATCTCCTACTAGTGGAAGTGCGATCAAACCTCATCGTGGTGGCCGCTGGTAATTTTCCTTCAGTACAGGAAAAGCGAAATGATCAGGCTAGTTACAGCTGTCATGCAAGACATCATGTGCTTGGGGTGGGGTTTCTAGTCAGCAAAAGAATGAAACCCACCGTTATCAGCTTTAAAGCAGTAAATTAACGGCTATGCACCCTTCGCGTGTGGCGCAGATTTAAAAGCATAAGCCCCGCAAACGTTCACGCACCTACAGTGGATTCCCCAGATGATGAAAAAGAAGAATTCTTTGAATCAGTCGAACGGGAACTCCATGCATGTCCTCAGTATGACGTAAAAATCATTCTGGGGGACATGAATGCCAAAATAGGTAGGGAGCCATTATTCAGGCTGTACACTTGCAGCCATAGCTTACACGAGACCACTTATGACAATGGACAACGAGTCATAGAGAAAGCTTCAAGCAATAATTTAGTCGATGCGAGTACAAGGTTTGCGCGTAAAATGCCACCAGGGTATCTCCTGGTGGAGCCACTCGCAACCAAATAGACCGCCGCTACAACCCGAACCTGATAACGGTACGTACGTACCGAGGTGCCAACGTCGATTCGGACAACTATCTTGTTGGTATAGTGCTCCTAGCGCGGATTGCATCATCAAGAAAGACAGCATCCGCGAACCAGATTCGAGTCAACACGGCTGCCCTACGCAACGAAAAGACCAGAAACAACTACGATCAAGCGATAGGACTCGCCCTAAATGCAGGGAGAGTAAGTTCTGGGGCTGAGATGCCGGGCGTCGAAGAGAAATGGACACGCCTTAAGAATACTGTCATTAGTACTGCTGACTCCAACTTAGGTAGTAGTCGTAGAGATCGGAACGACTGGTTCGATGACGAATGTAAGCTAGCGACTGAACGTAAGAATGTTGCGTGCTGAGCAATGCAAAAACGCGGGCACGCTAAGATGCATACAAAGAGCTCAGAAGATATATCTTTTTATAGACTTTAATGCCGCCTATTATAGCATAGCCAGAGTAGAACTTTATAAAGCCATGGGAGAATTAGGCATCCCAAATAAACTGACAAGACTATGTAGGTTGACCATGACCAATGTTATAAGCTAACTAGAAATATCCGGATCACTATCAAGCTCATTCAACATCTTTAACGGGCTCTGACAAGGGGATGAACTGGCCTGCGTCCTCTTCAACCTGGCCTTGGAAAAATTGATCCGAGACTCTGACGTAACGGTGAGAGGAACAACCCTCTATAAGTCCATTCAGATACTGGCTTACGCATACATTGACATCGTTGGTAGAAACCGAAGAGCTGTACAGGGAGCTTTAATCCAGATCAAGACTACTATAGTCTGTCAAGACTCTTCAAATCCAGTAACTTAACATCCAAGCTGCAGATATATAAGACAATGGTCATACCAATACTTACATATGGATCCGAGACTTGGGTGGTTAGCAAAAAGCATTCTGACCTCTTAGCCGCGTTTGAGAGAAAAGTCTTACGGAGAACTGTTGGCCCCGTATGTGAGGAAGGACGATTCCGGAGACTCTTTAATGATGAGATCTACGAGCGTTACCACGATGTCGACATCGTAAAGAGAATTAAGCTCTGGTGGGCAGGACGCCTAGCTCGCATAACCCAAGGGGATCCTGCCCGGAAAGCTCTTTGCGGTAGGATTTATGGAACACGACAGCGAGGCCGGCCAAGCCTACGCTGGAAGAATGGCGTAGACCAGGGCATCCAGTGTTTCAACGAATTATACACTTTCAGCTTTATTATGAAACACGCATCGAGCAAACCACAATTCTTGATGCGTACGTCAATGAGAAGCTTAGTTGGAATGACCACACAAATTTGCTGCGAAAAGTTTAGGCTCCTAACACGGTGTAAGAAATATGTTACCTCATTAGGTCTGGCTCCCATTTACTGGTTAGTTGCTCCAAAAACCACCTGACAATTGCAAGTAATTAGTGCTGTGCAACAAAACTTATAGCTGACAAAAATATTGCAAAAACAATTGATTCGCTAGTACATTTCAGTAATTTCTCCTACCTGTTCACTGTTTTGCTGTTTTTTATCATTCCAAAGAGTTGAATGTCATATCTCTATAAATTCAACCGTACCTTTAAGTTCAGAGATCGTTCATAAATCGTACAACACGACTGTGACATAAAAAATGCGTGCGCATAGACATCGTCTCCTAATCTCCTCAATACCTTAGTGTTCATGCTTTATCTTTCATCATAAATGTCGTGCGCCAACTTAAAAAATAAACTTCAGTAAAGTTTGGTTCCAAGTGGGACGTTGCCTGAACATTTTGAAATGCGATAACCGATTCACACGGGCGACAGATATTATTTAAAATTGTAATCCGAAATTATAATGAAAATCGCTCTTCCAAAGTGAACTTTTATTGGTGTCATTTTAGTAATTGCATTTCATGTTGCATTACGTGCGGGATAAAATTACATTTCCGGAAATGATTTTGCTTCGAAACATGCAATATAATCTAATTCAGTTGATTTCAATTCATTTTCAGGTCACATTTTTGTCGTTAGACTACCTTTCCAGTTATTTTCAAATCTTCTTAATAATTTATTAGATTTACTTCATTCAAAATTAAGATTAAAAGATTCTTTAGATTATTATTGTATTGAATTATTAACAATGTTAGAAAATATTTTCTCTCTGTTACAACCAATTTCCATAAGAACATAAATCTGAAAAAATTTCCGTAAAGAAAAACAATTTGGGCTAACGTTAAAATTTCTTCATGTGATATCGCTTCTTTTAAAATTTCACATGAGAGTCATCTTCTCTCAATCTTAGAGTTTTAAATTTGACATCCCCACTAAAGAAAATGAAAATATCCGTAATGCATCTAAATTTATAATGTCTTCAGGGCATTATTTAACCCGTTTATCGTCTTGTTCCTCATTAAATAATTGATTCAGCTCCTTTTGTTATGTTAAGCGTCACGAAAGCGCCGGGCAGACCATACAAACTGGGTCAAGCTATGACCCTCTCAATTCTAGTTTTTATTTTTCATATGACAATGTAATGCATAAATCGCATGTAAATGCTTAATATCCTTATTTATTTATGCAAAAGGCTGCTGCGTATGTGCGTGGATAAATTACAAACTGCACCTTAATTGCACTTATTGCTATTGCAATTGGTGGCACGCTAAACAAGGGTGTTTTGTATTTGTGACGAATTTTAGAAATAATATCAGCATTTGACTTGTAACTGAACAGGACTTCAAAGTAGGACTTCTGCCTTCTGCATAACTAATTGTTGCACATGGGCAGGCATTGTCAGCAAAACTTTAAAAAAAAGTAATCTCTTAATTTTCCTTAATTTATTTACGAATATAAAACAACTTCTTTCTCGCATCCTTTTCGGAATCAATTGAAAACTTTTTATTAATGTGGAAGTATCAAATTAGTAACGAAAGTCAATGTCCTTATTTATTTATTTCGGTGAATGTAATTAAAGTTAAGTGACGGTGAAGCAAACAATAAAATTTGAAATTAAAATTTACTAAAACAAATGAAAAGAATTAATAAATAAAATGGCATTGGTAGTACTAGCCATAGTACACTACTGCACGGCTCTACCTTGCTTAAGGTCGCTGGGGTTGGCCTTAAGAGCAAACGAAAAAAAAAACCGCTGGCGTTCTCTGGAAGCAGCAGTACCAGAGGGCTGTATTCATTCTGAGCAAGTTTGCTAACGATAAGGCTGCTGGTACAGTTGCTGAAAGAGATGCAGCGGATGAACTCACTTATCGTAAAATGATAGAGGAGTCCAACAAGCGGAAAATCATACACATGTGTTTCCGCATTTGTATGATCTGCAGTCTTTTAAGACATACGTGCATAGACATCTCACCTTTTCCTTTCCCTTATTTCCGAACGCCCACGATGTGCTTAGCATTATAGGGGTGCAAATCTCTTTACCGTGTGTACATTATATAAAAAAAGAAAAAAACTATGGTCAGACGTTCTTACGAAGAGGTGGCCATCAGTCACTTTAATGTGACCATAATCGATGAGTGGCAAATGCGGCGATATTGAGGCCAGACTGTCTGAATTGGTGATGGATCACCTTATCACCGCTGCAAAGGGTCCACCAGACTCTTTTGACTGCTTCGTTGTCCTTAGGGGCTTTAGGATTGTGAAATGCGAGGAACACCCGTCTTTGGACTTTCTTGGCGAGTGCGTCACTAACATAAAAAGGATGAATGGGAGGGCTTGAACATCATTTAAATCAAATTAATAAACAAAGCATCATTCCAGCTTTCCAGCTTTTTTGAAAATTACCGTCGGCCAGCAAATTTGATTGCACTTCCAGTCGGTGGTGCAGTAGTTAGAACGGCGCGTCCAAAATCAGTGATCAGCCAGAAAACTACTGGACGTGCATAAATACTACACATTATTCGGCTGATGACTAACCGCCAATACGCTATACAACAATCAAAACAAAAAAAGCCTCATGTTAAAGCTTACTTTTGTTAGTGGCCAACTGATATTTTTGAAAGTACGTGTGAGTCACCAAAAAATTCTTATAATCCTGTAAAACAGTCAAAACAACGATAGGTAACATGTTACGAAGTCTTCTACCCTTTAAATGCATATCTAATTACAGCTAATTACAAATCTGTCACTCCGATTGCTCTCTGCATATTTAATTACATTTATTCCACTGTTTATTTATTCGACGATGGTTGCCCGAACAAGAGAAAATAAACCCAATTAACAAATTAGTAAGCAAATTAAGTTTCCATTTAGGAATTGTGTCAAAAATAGGACCAATAATTGAAATCTTTCGAAATATAGCAACGTAGAGAATGGGAGAAATTGTTGTTCAACTGGCCACAGAGGTACCTGTAGTACTTTGGTTTGGTAGCTTAGATAGCGATAAATTTTTAGAATTAGAATCAAAAACAACAAAATCCTACATGCACGAGTGGCTTTGATAAGTAAAACCATGATAAGTGAACAAAATTTTCCCGAACATCAATGTAAATCGTGATATCTTCATTAACGGTAAGGGATTATCTATACGGACGCTTTCCTACATACAGTTTGGGTAGGACTATACGCTGCTGGACTGGTTTGCTGATTCTGAGTAGATATGAATTATATTACTATATGAAATGTAAACAGTGATTGAATGTACAGCGCAGCTTAGGGCATCGCAGTTGATTATTGGCATTTCATTTGCTGGTTGAGTTACATTATTTCCACGAAAGTAGGAAGTGGTAGAATGTACTTTGTGCAGAACAATAGTTGAATTTTTAACTCTAGACAAAGCAATAAGTCGGTCATTTTGACCATTTATAAGGCGATGTTTAGCATAAAAATATTTTATATTATACTAGCTGTTTCCGGGCGCTTTACCTCTCGCACACATGAACAGCCCCCTTCTTCTTGCTACCGCGGTGGCTTGTATTAACATTGTTCATTTCATATAGCCTATTATAATAACCTATTACGCAACTTGCTTCTAGCACTCTTTGTGTAAAATAAAATAACTAATAGCCAATCTAATCCCCTTTTCGTGATTATCTCAGCACCACCTACCTGTTCCAAAAACATATTAACTTATCGGAGTACCAAACGAACATAATATGGAGTAAATATGGCTTTGTTACGAAAGTTTTAAAAAATACACATTTTGGAAAATATCTGGAATAGATAAGATAGATAAGAAGATTAAGGTTAATCATTTCCGAATAAAAAAACAAGTTACAAAAAATGTTTTCTTATACAAATGGAATTAAATAAATAGTGTTCGTTCTTTAACTTGAACAGTTAGTGATGAACGACACTTCAACAGATTGATTTTTTAAAAGAGATCTGATGTGGGGTGACAATCAGTATGTACTAACAGATATTCAACAATATCTCCACTTCAGCGCCATCTTCCGAGTAAAAAAAAGGCGAAGTTATAGGTGTACTGAACGAACTTATGGTGTAAATATGGCTTTGACACGTCCAGAGGTTTAGATATGATGAGGTTATATAGAAAAGCAGAATGATTTTTTAAAAACATTTCGACTACAGCGCCATCGACCAGGTTAAAAAAAGAACATGTCAGAACAAAGAACTAGAGCATCAAACGAACTTATAGTGTGAATATGACTTTGATATATCCAGTGGTTTAGGCGTGATGAGGCTAGATAATATATAATAACATAATACAATAATATTGTAGCATGAACAACATGAAAAAAGTTAAAAGTCCTAATGTCCACCCACACAAACCATAATACGTCGACCCGCATTAACTTAGTAACAGATTACGTCCGGCGGCACAGCATTCCACTTTGAAGGGCAATAATTGCGATATTTCCCTACAATTCAGCTTCAACTTAATTGTCCAACTGCCAAATTTATCATCAGCGTTGATATCGCGTTACGACCACGACCGTAGCTACCTTATTGAGCTGTACATGGCGCGTTTGTTAACTCCGCAATGCCGTACGTCATCAATGTTGTAATAATTATTATCGTAATTAAAAGCAAACAGAATAATATTTATTCTGATCTCGATAATACGTTAATATCACTCAACTGTGTTTACACAGTGTTTACACAAACGTACTCACTCTCTAACTTACTCACACGCACACACGCACGCACGCACTAACAAAGAACTGCATTGAAGTATAAGCCAACAGCTAACAAGCCATCAGCAGACATCAGCTTGAGAAATAAATCAATAAAAAGAGGATAAGAAGTAATAACAGTAAACCATCATCCCCATTCTATACGGCAGCCATAATACCTGTTCAGCTGTTCATAATTTACTGTATATTTGCATTTATAGGAAAATTCGCCTCGGACACGTGATAAAAGGATAAAATTCTTATGTAAGCGAAACTCGGCCACACTACAGATGGGGCGCTATTTGAGCGTCATCTGACCATATGGATTTCAGGGATGTAATTATTATTTAAAAACAATTACCTCTTCGCACGCTTTGTGTTATGAAGCTGCAATATTTTTCTTGCAGAATTGAGGGATTAAAGGATTATCGGCGAAAAATTGAAAAGTAAATTTAAAATGAGAAAACTCAGTTTATTATTTTGATGTATTATGGCCAGGCGAGTTTACAAACATTTGCAAAAAAACAAAGTTGAATAATATTTTATTGAGAGCCACAGCATATTCGTGGTTAAAGGGATTAATTTTTTGTATCATCCTGAGCCCAATCCTTCAAGCTTGAGTTTTTCGTTTGTATATACAATTGTTCTGCAAAACTAACCCTTAAAAAAGCAGTGAATAAATTTAATTCAATTTTATACACGACATCAACTGCACTGTCACGCCAAAGTACCAAAGTGTACATGCTATTTTTTGTGTAAAAATTAAAAACTTACGCGGAATAGTAATAAATTTATTGAGTTTTACTGCTTCCTGATTTATGATTTTTAATTGTGTCTTATACAGTCTTGACTTTAATGTAGCGGTGTAGATCTGATTTCCTAACGTACCAAGGTGCGTTGACTATGCCACTATGGACTTTAAAGAATTCTGTTTGATACTACTTCGCTTTTCTCCACTACAAGTATCACGGTGTCATCGGCAAATGTAGCAACTATACTGTTTGTAGGTACTGGGATGTTATTTTTAAAAAGCAAAAATAGTATCGGCCCTATTATACCACCTTGCGGGACTCCAGCTTTAGTTTCCCAAATGTGAAGGAATAAGCATCTTCTTGCTTGACACAAAAGTATCTTTCTGAAAGATAAAACTCCAGTACTGCCGTATATTCATTAGGAATTAGTAGTTTAAGTTATTATAGCAATCCTTCAAGCCAAACCTTATCCAACGATTTAGCCATGTGTAAAAATAAAACTGAACATAACATTTTACCATCTATGGCCTTTTCAATAATGTCGGTTGTTCTATGGTTGAGGGTTTTTCCCTGAAGCCGAACTGATGAGATGGACGCACGCATTTTCACTCAATGAACGGTTTTAGACTCTTGACTGCGTTAGGTTAGGTTAAGATGGCTGTCAGTGAAACCGACATACTTAGACCAGTAATGGTTCATTGTGATACCACATGGATCAGGAAAAATTCCTTCCACCTACTCGATGAACCAATTAGAGCTTCGTGTGAAGCATAGTATTTTTCACGGTGTCCCACCTCTCGCGAATGGGTGACAAACGTTCCGAGAGTAATAGCTCGTCACGGAAAGCTTCTCAATTTTCCGTTCGGATCCGGCCTTCCCTTCCCTTCCATTTGTGTGAAAAAATATACATGCTCAACACAAATGGTTGCGAGAAGCAAGGCCTTGGACCGCAATGGTCTGTCGCGCCGAATTACATGAAGCGTAGGAGACTACCAATGTCAACGTTGATGAGATAATTAGTATCGTTATAGAAGATAGCTCCCATATGGAGTTTACGCTTTTGGGAGAGGGCTGGACAAGTACAGAACAGCTGGACAATGGTCTCCTCCTTCTTCTCACCATGCACCTTCTGCAGAAGTCATTCTATATGACTGCAGATCTTGCTGCATGCCTGCCTATAAGACAGTGTCAAGTGATGCAATACAATAGCACCGATGTGCGATCTTTTGTGATAGATCTAACACTTGGACCGTTTCGAATCCAGCTTGAGCCAGATCTGCTTTATCGCTGTGCAAGTTGTACTGTTTGACCACTTACAGTTAGTTTTTACATTAGAATCCCGCTTTAACAAGAATTTGCATGTCACGATTGGTATGCCTATGGAACTATATTCAGGTAAGAAGGGTAGTGTACTTCCTTGTTTGGCGAGTTCGTCAGCAATAGAGTTACCCGGAATGTCTCTGTACACCGGTACCCAACACAGGTGGATATTGAAGTGATCCGCCATCTCCACATGAGATGAACGGCAGTTAAGGGCTAGAATTGAATTTTTGAAGACTGATGCCAGGGATTTCAGTGCAGCTTGGCTATCCGAGAATATACGGATATCCTAAGCGGATATGACGTTTCTCTTCAGCCAAGACAAGGCTTCACTGCTCGGCATAATTTCAGCCTAAAACACACTACAGTAATATAAAAAGACGGAAAGTGAGGCTAAGATAGAAATATTTGACCGTGCAAGCCTGTCTAATGGTGTTCCGGCACTGAACGCTAGAGGTCTGGTCTTGTTCACATATGAATCGAAGATGGAATCTGTTGTTGGAGCTTGTGTCTTTGGACCCAACACCAAAGTCTCGATACCAATGGGAATGCACTCCCGGTTGAACTCCATGACATCGAGATCTTTATGCTACAGCTAACACACCACTAACGTACAGGACTTATTGTTGTTTTAACGTACAAAATAAAGAGCAAATAAAAAAGGACTGCAACTTCCCGTCCAGGATAAATGTCAAATAAGAGGTGATATTTTCATTAAAAACTCGTAGTCAGCTACAAAATCTGCTCACACTACTCGTATTATTATTTGACTTATTGCCAATTGTCTTGCATCGAAAATATTTCTCCATTTTATTGAAAAGTGTTGCTCCGCTTATGGTCTAACCATCCGTTAAAACTAGTGAACCACTAAATTGATATGGTCGATATTTCATCACAGTTTTAGATCCGTGGCGCCGTGGTTCAGCGGTTAGTGCATGGATTTCTAAGCAGGGGGTTCGTAGTTCGAATCCCTGAAATAAGTATTTTTCACGGTCCAACCTCACGCGAATGTCTGACAAATATCCGATGTTAATAACTTATCACGGAAAGTTTCTTAATTCGTCGTTCGGATACGGCATTAAATGGTCGCGATAAGCTAGGCCCTGGACCGCAACGGTCTGTCACGCCGAATATTATTATATTTTTTTTGTATCGAAGAAAAGCACTTAGATGTTTAAGACTTTAACAGAGGGTTTCCTAAATATGTAACTGCTTTTCTTGACCGACTTGACTGCTTAGCTTGAAGAATATATATATGTTGAGAAGGATTATTATTCGCTTGATTTCTAAAGTGGTGTCGCTTGGCTGCTAATCTTGGTTAAACCTTCTTTGAGGAGAATATTTATTCTATTTCTATGCTTCAAATCTGAAAGGACTTCAAAAATGGAGCATTGAAATGATTTATGATTTCATCAGGAAATTGCAAGCAAACGAGAAGACCGGCCAGACGACAACCGTCTGGCCCAGTGACCAGAATCAATAATTTTTTTCTCCTCTCCTCATTTTCCTCTTCCTCTTCCCCACGCAATTTTTTTATCCCGCCGCATATGTCTCTTGTCAAATCATTCATACCATAATGTGATGCTGATGTTATGTTGCCATGATTGCAGATGCTCCAGCCTGTAGTACAACTGCAGTTACCGTTGTCGGTGCATCCTTGGAAGAAGCCGTACCGATTCCATGTCGTGTGAATTCAGATCCACCGGAAATTGATTTTGAATGGACTTTCTCGAGTAGTGGTGAGCATTTTGAAGTACCATCTGGACATTATGCGACAATCCAGGAGGCGACAACAACAACAACTGGCGACATACATCGCACAATAATCGAATCAAATGACACCCATTTCGAGACATATGGTAAGTTGAGTTCGTCACACACACAAGCGCACCATATTATGCTATACATTAACAAAGGTAAAGCGGATTATATGCTCGAGTTAAGATTAAATTGATGAGATACGAGTATATATATTACATATTGGAAGCTTACCGACTTCGAGCGGTCGGATATTAACATAAATTTACTTTTAACTTCTTATCTTTGGCACTTGAAGTTCTACACTCTTGAGCTTGAGAAATTGTATTTCTTGTTATTCTTGTTCTGCAGCAACTATAAATCTAATTTAATTTAATTAAATTTTTTAAGTAATCGTGTGACAATATCTCTCCTTTCTATTCCTAGTTGAGACTGTAAGTGAACTGATTTATACACCGAAGGGAGAACGAGATTATGGCACGTTGGCTTGTTGGGGTAGAAATTCGATCGGGAAACAAACGGAACCTTGTTTGTTTCAAGTTGTGCCCGCAGGTAAGGTGGAATCGAGTGTCTGATTACTGATTGCTCTTTTTTAGTTCGAACATCTCTCTTTAACCCATAAATTGAATTAAATTATTTAATTCCAAATGGAATTCCCTCAATAAATACCAAAAAATTATTGTCCCCCCATTGCACATGAAAATAAATTGAATTATTTATTTGTTTCCTTTTTTTTATTGCACGACACACTCATAGCAAAGCCTGGCGCTCTACGCAATTGCACCTTACGGCCGTACGTTGTGACATCGGCTTCGCTGAATTCATCGAATCAAACAACAATACATCCCAATCAGATGATACCGCCGTCGTATGGCCGCACTGAATCGAATTATCCACATATGGAATTTCTACGTGACCGCGGCAGAAGCACCAACAGAAATAACAGCAAAACACAAAAGTCATCATCCAGTGCGGCAGGAGTATCGTCACAGTATGGCAAAGTTGTTAAAAATTCAAAAGCATCAGCGGCGGCAACTAAAGATGCCACAGGAGACGGATTGGTAAAAACAGAGCAGCGGACATCTTTTACGCCATCGACCACTTTGGCCGCTCTGATGATGAAACGACGCGACACAACCAATACAAGTCGTAGTGTCATCAATGCGATTACATTGGGAGTAGCTGCATCGACAGGCGGCACATCCAAGACGAGTTCCAGAGGTGGATCAACCTCCTCCTCCTCCTCGTCTTTCACATTGCCAGTGTTATTCAAAAATAACAAAACGGAAATGCACGAACATCGAGCGAAACGTGATACGAAGGCAAAACAAACAACGAAATCTAATTCCCACAGGACAGCAGCGGCAGCAGTAGTGGTTCCCGATGAGACAGTCGATGGACTTCATAAGCGCATCAGTGAAAAGGAAACCTCATCATCATCCTTGTTGTATAAAAATTCCAAGTCATATCGTTTCTACTCGAAATCAAAATCGACTCAGTACGTGAAGCAACGAACAAGAGCAGAGCAAGAGCGACAATATTATCAAGCATCTCCCTCCGACTCAAAATCAAATTTATCTTTGTCATCTCAGGATCATGACAACAGCCATAGTAATCATTATCCTCGACAGTCCCATAGGAAGAACAACTGGGTCACGATCCATCATGCCAGTGATGTGGGTGAAAATGGAATCATCATCAACAGCCCTGTGGTGCTGCCGGTACTTCGAGTTACGAAAAGGCAAGCTTCTTTACAGGATGCAACTGCATTGATACCGGCAGCAGGAGAAGTCATCAAAGCTCCACCAACGGGAGCAACAATAACCGATTCTGCTTCATCAAATTGCAGCAACATAGCAACGATTCTGCTGGAAAATCCTAAAAATCAGCATCATCATCATCGTTATCATTACGAGTATTCTTCCTCAAGTCATCGTCGTCGCAACGACGAGGTCCTCGTAGATGATGACAACATACATACAGGGTACAGGGACGATCCAAACCGACAGGACAATGATAAATTTGATAAGGTTCGAATACGAAAATCATTGCCATCTGAACACGAACATGAAAACGACCAACAACATCACCACCACACTAAGAATAAACATAAGGATGCTACTACTACTGCTGCTAATGGTGATGGCCAAAATTCAAGCAATAGTAATGCTGCTGCTTCTGGTAATAGTAGTAAAGCGAAAAACTACAATACTGCAAATACTGCTAATATCCGGATGACAGACGGTTCGGACCGCAGTAATGCAACTGCGATTAGTGGTGGTCCTCGTGAAAATGCAGAATTATTAGGCCAGCTGCACAATGACGATGATGATGACGACAATGTTGATGAAGAAGATAATGATGAGAATGAGCAGGATGTAAATGTGCCGGATGTGGATATAGAGGATGTTGAAGATGAAGAAGATCTTCACCGCACAAATGAATTTCATCATGACGACCATCAGCATCATCATCTTCATGATCCACTGCAGCAACATCAGCCTCAGCCGAACTATGCTTACTCACGAATGGACAGCTACAATTACAATTACGGCAGCGCTGGTCACAGTAATGGCGGTGGTGTTGGCAGCGGCTCTGGCATCCATTTGGAGAACTATGATAACATCATTTATTCAACAATGGAATTGGAGTGCATCGCTGGCTATGATGGTGGCCTGGAGCAGCAGTTCTTCCTTGAGGCATACGATTCAAAGACGAAAAAGCTGCGCTTGAACACGTCAAGTACGTATTCGGATGTTCCAATCTTCCGAATCGATTTGTCTGGTGAGTATAAAATGAACCTTGTTTCTATTAGCATTACAAAATTGAACAACGGTCCTTGGTTATTGCTCCTTCATAATTATCTCAAAGTGTTTATTTACCTTATCATGTAAAGGATTTTACAAAATTTTAAAATGAAATGAATTATTAACACTCTATTAGCAGATGGTATTCGGCGTGATGTCCCTCTGTTTTCGTTCGTTATATTATACCGTCAATAACCAATAACTACATAAGAACTTTGCATGCTTGCAATGCCGTTCCTTGACCATGATCCTCTGCTTGGTCAAACATTTATTAAAACATTAGAATAAGCGATAAAAAACATGCAAATTAGCAGGATGCGAATCCGAAACAGAAGTCCTTTGTACAAAGATGTATGCTTTTCAAATATCAAAAACAATAATCTGGAATTTATTTTAAAAGGACAAATAACATCCCATTGGAAATATTAATTTTTAAATAAATTTTCAATATTTCAAGGCAGAAACAAAATAAAAATTAGAATGATGTAAATTCTTTTAGTGTATCCGAGGCTGATTTTGGGTTCCGTAATAAAGGCGAGGTTATTGGCCTCGAGCCAACCTTTCTTTGAAGGGACAAGCCAGATCATTCAGCTTTTCTTGTATTGGAGGAAAATTACCGAAGGCCAACACGTAGATGTTTGATCGCACCAGTCAGAGATAGTTACGGTCACCTGCAATTCTCAGCATTCTGTGTTATTCTCCGCTGATGTTTGACCGATAGTTCAAGTATTGGAGGAAGAAGTGATGCCAGAAGACTGGCGAAGAGGCATCCTGTGCCCCATATATAAGAAAGGAGATATCACAACCTGCAGCAATTATCGTGGTATAACGTTGTTGAGTAACGCGTATAAGATTTTCTCCTCTATCCTTTAAGACAGGGAAGCCCTATACGCTAAAGTCATCACTGGTCCATACTGGTGTGGCTACATACCAGGCAAATCAACATCTGATCAGATATACACCCTTAGGCTGGTGATGGAAAAATGTCTAGAGTATCAAAAGTCACTACACCATTTTTTTATAGATTTTTAAGCCGCATATGATAGCATATCCAGAGTAGAACTTTATAAAGCCATGAGAGAATTCGTCATCCAAAATAAACTGACACGACTATGTAGGTTGACCATGACCAATGTTATAAGCCAAGTAAAAATATCCGGATCACTATCAAGCCCATTCAACATATATAACGGGCTTCGATAATGAGATGGACTGACCTGCGTCCTCTTCACCAGGCGTTGGAGAAAGTGATCGGACACACCGACGTAACGGCGAGAGGAACAATTCTCTATAAGTCCATTCGGATACTGGCTTACGCAGACGACGTTGACAGTGTTCGTAGAAACACAAGTACTGTACAGGAATCTTTCATCCAGATTGAGCGGTCGGCATGAAATCTGGGGCTGCACATAAATGAGAGAAAAAATGGACATGTTGGCCACGTCTGCAAGCGGAATATCCAACATTGGTCTCGCAATTAAAATAGTGGAGCGTGAACTGGAAGTAGTGCAATCCTTTAACTATCTCGGGTCAACTGTAGCAGCCGATTAGAGCATGGAGCCGGAAATACACGCACCTAGCTCGCATGAGCGAAGAGGATCCCGCTCGGAAAGTCTTTGCGGTAGGATTTATGGAACACAACAGCGAGGCCGGCCAAGCCTACGCTAGAAGGATGGCGTAGACCAGGACGCCGAGCGTTAAGGGGTGAAAACTCGGCTCAAAATCGGGACCGGTGGAGAGACTTTTCCGGTGATGATGTAAGTTCTTTAATCGGAGATACACATGTATGCAAAGCTTGAATAAAATCGGCTTAGTTTTAAAAAACTTTATATGGGAACTCCTAGGCCCTGGAGCCTGATATCTTCCAATTTTTTACAAAAAGTGTTATCATCAGAGATACACACGTATACCAAATTTGAATAAAATCTGCTTAATTTTTAAAAAAGTTATATGGGAGTTCCATGGCCGACGAGCCCACTACCTTTCAAATTTTCACAGAAACTGCTGTCATCGAAGATACTCATGTGCGCAAAGTTTGAATAAAATCGGGCTTTAGGAAGTGGGTGGAAAGTTGTTCACAATATTTGGCGACAAGCCACAGACAAACAACAATGCGAAGCTCATATAGAGAATTTAAAACGACCATCAAAAACAGAATGAGTATGATAATCAGATTGATAACGAGATGACGTTGGGAGAGCAGTTTAACATAAGAATCATATGGGTCCCAAATCATTCCGAAATGGAAGGAAACTGCAAGGCGGACGATCTAATTTGACGTGGTACCACTCTTCTCCTCCTACAGGAAAGTGCATTTGGGGGGAGGCCTATTAATTGCGACAATAACGCTTGTGCTTCAAAAAACTAAATGTGGAAAAATACTCTTTTAATATATGAAAACAAATTAGGCCGAAGCTATCCTTGAAGCGTTCAACTGCGCTTAACTCCCTACAAAGGCGTAAAGTAAAAACATTTGTGGGAATACTGACAAAATATATTGCCTTTTGAAAAAACGCACCCACCGGTTCTCATATATATTGACTTTTGTAGAAGCTACATAAACGAGGTGGAAGAGGAGACAATAGAACATCTGCTTTTCTCCTGTCCTGTTAGGCATTAGTTTACACGAAGAAACACTTAGGTAAACGATTAATGAATAACTTCTCAGATCTTGAAAACGGCAAAGTAGCAAGTAGCCAATACGCTGCTCAGCGGAACGAAATTTAATTTCAAAGCTCAAAGAATATTATTAACTTAATCTCCTTGTAGAAGATACATGAATCCGTAGCGGTATTTCTGAGGTATACTTAGTGATTACGAAAAGATAATATTCTATGTCTGTAATAATAATTTGATAATAATTCACTCGAAAAGTCGGTTAGTTTACATGGAAAACTAAAAAATAATTACAGAACCCATCTGCTCATTCGAAAGCCTTTGAAAGAACTTCATTACCAAGAAGCTTTCTAACCGCAAATATTCTCCGTTCCGGTATGTAATCTTCTTAAGAAGAGTTCATTTGATGGGGAATAGATTTGCTTCTCCAATTCCTCTGTTACCACATGTGCTTTCCTTTGTAAATTTTATACGAATTCCATCGCAAATATTAATATATGTAACTCTCAACTTTGCGACGTGAGCGTGTCATAATTATTTACGAGCGCATAAATTAATGAATCCAACACTCGGGCAAATTTCTATGCAAACTTCCACTCTTCACGAGTACACGTAAATCACGTAAACATGTGTAAAAGTAAATCACATTTGCACTTAGTTGTAATGCCATACATCACGAGCATCGTCACCTAGGACGTGGAGCGCATCAACATCATCAATTCCCATGTTGTAGGTGCTGTGAAGTGCGGCTGTAATAGACGATTCCGAGCAAACAATATTACTCCAGTGCAGCGCGCGCGTTCCTCTGCTGTGCCGTCAAATTTCATCGACTTGGAAAAGATTCCTTAGCGATGTTATTCTTAACGAGATGAGCGAACAACAACAACAAGAACATTTAACCACCTTTGACGTCTTCCTTCCTCTTATCTCGGGAGAAAATCAGATTCTTCACTCGAACCTTCTGTATAAGAACCCATCATCTAAAGTTTCTGGGCCAAAGTTGAAGGAGACGATGACGCTTAGCGCAACGCAACGAGCACTGTTGGAGCTTCCGAGAAAATAATACAACGACTTGCTCGTAGTCCTTTCGAGCATCACATCACATTATCATCAGCAGGAAGAACAAAAACAAGAACGAGATTTTGTGAAGCGTTTCTACACCTTGATGAAGTAAACACATTAAGAGCAATAATTGCTCCCAAAGGGATAACGCTGGGGACGACGCTGTGTAAGAACAAATGAGAACGGGAAAGTAGGAATTATTGTAAAGGAAAGAAGAAAAAAACTGGACGACTTTATCCAAAGTGTTCTGATTTCGCAACTTTGTTGAAAATTGTTTAGGTGTTTGTTTGTGTATATGTGTCGCTGAAACAAAATCCTGTTGATAGTCCAGTCAGTTGTCTCTGGTGTGCGTATCATTTCATTTCATTGCAGTCCTCAGCTGACGAGATCCAACGACATCAATGGCTGCCTTCGTGGCTTTCATTTGGTGTTAGGTTAATGTTGGTAATGGAGACGAGGTCGATGACTGCGCTCTTGATAGCTACTGATGCTCATCCTGATAGGTGATCCTAAAAAGCGACCTCAGGAAAGCCGTGCCAACGCGTGAATCTTCGTTACGCATCTCCCCTGTTTAGCTTCAACTTAGTTTCCTGTCTACATCTTCGTTTTAGTTTTTAGGTTGATGGCAAAACTTAGTGTGTACATGTGTCTGTTCTTCTTCTTCCTTTTTACCCTGATGTATGGTGCGCGCTATACCTTTATCTATCGTCACAATGGTAATTGCTTCGTATTAGTTTGCACACCAATTAATTAGTGGAAATAGATTTGTGGTTGTCAGGATATCGTTTTTACGACGAAAAGTAATTTGTCTTCGTACGATAGAAAAAATAAAGGCTTTTTAGGAAGGAAGCATAGTGAGATAGATGTTTACTGAGTAGCTGTTAGAGGCAATGGATGATGGCACATAGTGGAATTGCATTGCAAATTGATTGGATGAGAATATATAAAGGTAAAAAGTGATCAAAATCTTGCAGGTTCAGTAGTTCAGCAGAAGAGGAGGACAAGAATGGAAATGGATTTTCTACATTCTGCATCCTCCTACTATTATTTTTCAATATATAACATTCCTCACCCTTGTAGCCTGTTTCAATTTTCTCGAAATTCTCCTTGATTCGTCCAAACAACAATAGGAAAAACGATCAAGAATCTAAAACGGTGCGTATCCAAATGCTTTGATCAATGTATCATGGTCAGGGAAAACTACAGAAAACGAAAAGAAATGAAACCAAGACGTAGAAACATTTTACGAATGATGTTGTAAGAGAGCCTTCAAAATTCATGGATTGTACAATTCGATCCTTCAGGAAGTAGTTGATGTCTTTCTTAAAGGTCAACAATTAGACAGTAAATCGTACCGCATTCAATAAGAAGCGGCAATTGCCCACTTTAATGACACAATAATAGACGCCGCATAGAGATCAAACAATATGGACGAAGGAATTAAAATTAAATCTTAAATAGTAAAATGATAAAAATCTCAAATAACCACTTCGCCAACGTCAAAAAACACTTAACAAATATCATAGCAAACTCGACGTACAATTATTCACTTTAAAAAGCAACCAAACGAGAGAGAGAGGATTTGAATATATACGTAACTTAATAAACGTAATTCTAAAAACAAAGTATAACTCAACAACGTGAAAAATAGCTTTAATAGTAGCAGTAAGGACGCCAAAAAAAACGGAGAACAACAGGCCAATAAGTCTTTTACCAATACTATCAAAGCTATTTGAAAAAAATTTGTACAGACTGGAATCTATTCAATGCCATAGAGTGACAAATGAATTATCAGCAGACCTGGACGAAAAATTCAATAAGTTTCTGTATTCCTAAATGTATCTAAAGCTTTTAAGGCACAAAGGAGTATTGTACAAATTCAAATTCAAATTCACTTATACCTCCCATCTGACTTTTACCATCTCATGAAAAGTTATCAAGATTGAAATGGCCATCCTACAGCAAAAGGAAAACCACCGAGTTGTTATCTAGAGCCCGGAAGGATATTGTCAGAGTTGTAGCTGTCATCATGGGTAGCCATGCTGCTAAGTTGGGAGCTTTCAGATTACGGGGTCAGCTAGTTGATCTCGTATCTGAACGCTGCAGGCAGGATTTAAATCACTTAAATATCCATGCTAGGTCCTTCAAGATTTGTGGCATCAAAATGGCGCACACTAGCGCTAATTGAGGACATCGCAAGTGCTGCGAGGTCAACCATCCATAGAGATCTAATAATTCCAACTGTACTGGAAGAATTAGGAGGGACAAATATCACATATCGATCTCGATTACAAACACACACAAACAGCGCCGATCCATTTTCGTTGATGAAGCAAATCGCAGACGAAGACTCGATCGACCTCTGACTATCTTATTTGATAGTCAATATAAAATAAAATAAAATAAACTACAGAAGCAATTTGTCTGTATATGTGTAGATAGTTAACGTTGTTCAATCAGGAGGAGTTTTTGTAGGCCGTAAAAATTGTACATTCCATGCTTTTAAAAAAAGTGGCTTGTTCCATATAAAACTGTTGAACTTTTTTTCTGGAAAATAATAAAAAAAACTTAAAAAGAGTAGATTTTAGCAGCCGCTTCTATTAGCTGAGCAATAATTTATGCAAGAGATTACGTTTGGTGTCAAACACCTGGTGAGCTTAGGGATAATTATTTTTATAGTTTACTAGATATTTTTCTTTTATTTGTACAAAAATAACAGAAAGTCTGACATTTCCCCTCTTTTACATAGGCCTTCGAGTTCAGACTCAGTAACAAAACACCTTAACGGAAGAAAAACCCTAAAACTTAACGATGATTGATCAGGTTGGCCTCATCCCTGTAAAGATTAGCTTCCATTATAGACAGGATGATAAAAATTTACTCAAATTACACTCCAAAGCTTACTTATACATTTTTTTTTTACTTTTTAAACAAAACAAGCAAAATATTTTTTCCTTATTTGCGCAGAACAGCCTCTGTCAAGGCGGATACTGGTAGTTACGCTAGTCGTCAAGAATTATTTCATTGACTTCGTTCAGAAAAATAGGTACTTTTTATTTGCTATTGAAAGTAAATAACATTTTAAGTGCATCAAGCTTAAAGAATCTCTTGAAAAAAGTAAAAAAAAACCACACTCCTCTTGTACAAGTAATTACTGCTCCTTTCAATTAAAAAGTAACTAACGGATGACTGCAAGATTGCTCCATTGAAATGCACCTTATCTTCTTTTTAACACACTTAATCTTAATCGGAACTTTGGAACTGTACGGATCAGCATAATTATTCCTCTTTTCTCATAAAAAATAAGTTCCTCAACTGTCTGCCGAAGCGAAAATTACTTCAATTTAAATGAAGCTCTCCAACCATTACATCTCCGTTCATATCCTTTGGTTTCGATTTCACATAAATGTAAGACTGGAGAGGTTGTACTTCTCTTAGCCGACGAGACGGAATATCATTTAATGATTTTGATCTGCGCCATCATCGCAAGGATAATGTTTGCGACGAGTACATCATCAAAAGAAACGCTTAGCAAGACTGTACATGTGTAATCAGCGTTAGATCCGCGCTGTTTCCAGACAGTCATGCACTTGATGTGCTTAGTGAAATGAGATGAGTTGGCGGCGTTTACATTTTGCGAATTAAAAACACATTCATCGCTGCCGATGTAACTCGCTAGAAGGCACTTAACACGTAATTTAAATAACAATGATGTGTGTCCTCCAACGGTACATTCGCCAGAATTAAAATGTCACAAGACCCCATACTGTATTTGCGTATAAATATGTCTAGTCTCCCCCAATAAAGTATCACTTAACAAAATTACTCGTATTTCTTTATGGGCCTACCGCGCTAACAATTTCCTATTTATTCGCAGATTTATCACCAATGGATTATTATCCTGATCCAAATCCAGCGCTGCATCTTGTCGTCTACAGTGTAAACCAGAAGGGGCGTTCTGAGCCAATTGTCTTGGAGAACATCCCCATAAATGAAGCGGAAAAACGAACAGGTAAGTTACATTGTTTGGCAAAATTAAATTTATCTGGAAATCGACAGCATCACAACGTGATTCAAAATGTATGAGCACTTACCGGTATTATAGCAAAGTGAAAAATATGTTCAATCAGATTATCGCGTGCTTTGTAATGTATCTCAAATTATAATCAAACTAAATGGGACAAATTTGTAAAGCAACAAAGAAAAAGCATTATGAATCATTTAGGTAATCCCTAATCGTTATACTTACCCTGGGCGTTTTCTACATGATATCAAAAAAGACAATGGCTTTCTTCGATAAAATCATATTAATGAAACACAATGCAAATCGAAGCTGGTACCAGTTGTATCAGAAATATGAAGTATCTTAAAACAATGCCTTGCCGGAGATTCTCTTAAGAGTTCGTTATATAACCATTAGATTGCAGCGCTTTTTTTTTATCCTAACTTAATGGTAATGTAGGATGCATATTATCACCACTCCTGATCTTGCTAGTCTTTGATTGGAACAAAAAGAAAGCTACTGCAATACCTTTCGGCATACAATGGACTCTCACTGTCAGACTAGAGAACTTTGACTTCGTTGACGACATCTGTATGTTTGCGCATCGGACTAGAGATATAAAAACCAAGCTACCCCAGTTAGTACACCTCTCCGAGAGTAATAACTTGTTATGGAAAGCTTAACAATTCGCCGTTCGGATTCGGCCTTAAATTGTAGGTCCCTTCCATTTGTGTCCAAAAATATACATGCACAACACAAATGGTCGCGAGAAGTTAGGCCTTGCAGTTACAGTTCGGTAATCCTTATTTAGAAGAAGCTCTATTCTTAGATTGCACGATCGGCATTATGACAAAATATCGAGATATGTTTTCTTCTCTTTCTTCTGCTAGTTCAGTTTCAATAAATATTGGTGTAATCTACATGAGTTTCTCTACAAACCTATTATCTAAATTGAAGCTAAATTGAATATATCGCTTGCTAGACAACGACAAAAAAAAACACAAAATATCGAATTGACTTGTGAGTATCTACCTAGTTCCTATTGTTTGCAAAAAGCTGATACTACATCCTTTATCATTTACAATGCATGGAGGCATCATGCGCGAATAATGTGTCAACGGGGAGTACTAAATCTACTTTCCCAATGCTTACACCTGGAATGATGTGCGATTTCGACAAGAATAGCTTATTGGAAGACATTTTCCATCCCATTTCTGCTTTCACATAAGTGTCGAACATTATCGCCGAGAAATTTCTTTTTGAAATTGGATTTCAACCGTTGCTGCTTCAGTATGATCCTTGAGAGGATCTACTAAAAGGAAAAAAAAGATACACCACATCATGTTTCCTTACGTTTCCGTTTTTGTTTCTGTTTTGCTTATTGCCTTCCATTTCGAGTAATTCCATGTTCCTCTTTTTTTTTTGTGAAAATTAGAAGGAAATTCTCCTGTATCATGATATGCGCGCTCTCAGGTAAATTCCTTTATTTCAATTTCCCAAAAGGATATTGCACAACGACGGAGGAACAGCACCGCTGCAATTTATCGGCTGCTTTGGCTGGCAAAAAAAATATTCTTTTGTTACACAGCGAACGAGGTGAATTGGCAAAGGAGCGGAACAAACAATCAAATAGGACACAGACGCGGGCTAAATGAAATGAAGATGTGTGTGCTTCTCTGCCATATAAATTGGTGTACGTCTGCTTTATGTTTTCAGGATACTAGCTGGTGGTACACCTCACCTCTTACACACAATGGGAAAAAAGCAAACGAAAAACGATTTACTTTCAATCTTTCAATTTGTGGAATCCTTTTTGTGAATTGTGCATAAAGTGGCACACAATTCGTTTCATTACGAGTAGGTATTCTCATGAGGGACATACATCTTTTGCAGGTTTATGTGTTTGTTCTGCTCTGACTTGTCTATGATTGACACAGCTAACTGCCTCGAAATAGAAAGCTCAATTCACCTTTCATTTTGTGCTGAGTTAGAACCTTTCATGTCCAATTGTTATTGTTGCACCGTATCTATGTGCATGCTGTGTATGTGTGACTTTGTTTGAATTTTTTGTTTATACCCACACGTAAAGGTAAAAGAGTTGTCAATACCGTCAACGAAATTTTCAAGCAGAAAGGGTCTCTGCAGGCACGTTAAATCAGGACATCCCAACCTACACAATGTAGTAAAATTCCCTTTTTTTCTAATTAGCAATTAATTTTCTGCCCTTGCCTTTTGGGTAAATCATTCGCCGTTAGTAAATTTTTCTACAGCTGATGAGCACATTGGCATCTTCTATTAATTTGCTCTCCCTTTATTGTCAAATAAATAAATAAATTACTTTTATAAGCCATTAATTTTCATATTATGATGTCAATTCAATCATCGATAAGAGAAAAAATACAAACAAAGGACAAGATTTACAGCGTGATGACATTAAAAAGAAAAGATAAAACATTGGAATACAATGCTCCCTTATCCTATTGGAGGTGACCGTTCGGCCGTCTGCTGCCCCTGTCCTCTTGCATTGTAATTGTAATAAAAATAGAAACGACATTATGATGATCGCGCCTAAAACAGCTGCATTGCCAATCAAATATCCTTTTATCTTTATCGTTAAAGAATACCAGAAGGAACAACAGCAGCGCTTAATGGCATAATAAAAGTTCTCTCAAAATTAATAATTCATTTTCTGTATGTTATGTGATGGTGATATGTATCTAATTAAACTGTCTTTAGGTTGTCTTCAGTTGTCATATAATGGCAGCGACGTACTCGGCGCATTGTCCTCACTCTAACGACGGCGCCATAATCACTTTAATGGCATTAACTTTCTTTTTAATGTCGCTGAACGTTTCTTTGCTCAGAGTAGCATGAGCATTTTCTTTATGACTTCCGATTCCGAGTCTTAGATATTGCTGTTATCTACAGTCATGTGCAAAAGTCTCTGTGTACTCTGTCACATTCTGTACGACCAACCTTATTCCATCTAAAAGTGTCAAATAGAATAACGAACCAATATAGGATATAAAATGGAAATGTACATAAAAATTTACTACCAACTAACTGGACGGCGAAAAAAGGAGTTTATGTCCTTTCTATAGCAAGATTAACAACCACCGTCGAGTGATTGTAGCTGGTTGTTATTTTTTAATCATCGTTTGTCAATAGATGGTGTTAGGAAATTGCGAGGATATAGTGATGTACTGAAAAAATTAATCACAGCAACTCTTCGCTGTTAAAATTTAAATTTTATATTCAGTTAAAAACCACGTACCAATGCTGCTGCATCTCAGGCAAATCAACAGCTGCAAAGTGTTTCAACAAGTTTTCTGGAGTTTCGAAGCTCATTACACCATCTGTTTATAAACTTAGGTTGATGCTTAAAAGTCTTTAAAGACTTTAATGTTCCCTAGCAGTTAAACGTTAAAAAAACCACCAGTTAATAGACTTTAAAGCCGCTTATTAAAGTTTAGTCAGAGTAGAACTTTATAAAGCCATTTAAGAACTCGGCATTCCAAATGAAGTAACACGACTATATGGGTTGCCATAAACCAATGTTATAAACGAAGTTATCATTAACAATATCCCACTACACATGGGTGGGATAACCTTCGCTTTAGCAGATATTTTTGACTACCTTGTTTACCAATACCTACTTTTTTTTTTTTTTTTTTTTAATTTCTAAAAATGTCATGATGTGCTCCCTCCCTTACTGATAACGAGTCCATTAATGAGGACGACAGCGCTTTAAATTCTGCCTTGCTATCTGAAAAGATATAATATATGTTACTCATTTACTAGGATTAATTCTGGTGCAGATCTCAATGGCATGAAGTTCCGCCTGGAAAACCATTGCTTTCGGGAATTTGGTGTTGGGTCCAAAGACACCAGCTCTAACTCCATTTTCCATCTTTGCTACCTACCTGTGAACCAGACCAGACCTCTAGTCCAGTGCAGGAACACTATTGCACCGTATATAGCCTGATCGGTGAAGATCGACTAGAAGATTGTCAATGACTAGTGACCATAGAAGGAGAGAAAGCACTCCTCATTGGGGACATCTCTTAACTGCAGTCACGGACACAGACACTCCTCCCGAGGAGAAAATAATATCTCGACTTACAAGCAAGGCCCTTCAATGATTTGTTGAGTCTTTGATACCTCTGCTTCTTATTGCCATCGCAATAGAGTCGTAGCGTAGTGTTTTCGAAAGCGCCTTCAATGTCGAGGATGGCACACAAAGCCACTTTCTTGGAAAGAACAAGATAGTAAATGCACTCCCTGTGCTTTTGCTCTTCCTGAACACAAACTGACTTGAGTGATGAGGGGTAGGCAATTCTAACCGGCATCTAATATTAACATCAATAAGTCTCTTTATGGTTTTATGAACAAATAATGTTAGACTTATAGGTCTGTATAGGCTTACGCCGGCTATATTAACATCAGTGATATAGAAACTATATATATACTATATAGAGGTGTACAAGAAGCTTTCTTCCAGATCGAGCGGAATGAATGAAATCTAAATGGCTGCACCTTAATGATAGCAGAATGAAGAATATGGGAGCCACGTCCGCGATCCGACGGTCTTCTTAGGACTCGGATTGGTTCTGTAACGCCATTCAACGCCCATGCCCAACATTGCTATTGCAGATGTATAACTAGTTCTAATTGATGGGTGCGAGACCTACTTAAATCTTTACTGTTCTTTAGGTAATAGTTTCGGAGTAATCACAACACAAAACATCCCAAAATAGGTCCGCTGCATATTTGGTACAGAGATAGCAACTTCCGTATGAAAGTTTACCCTAAACGTGATTCCCGTATACATCCTTATCCTTATCCAACCTCCCTAGGAAAGTTTCCCCTAAGCGGACTTTACCAATTCCCTTAGTACCAATGCGCCTTATTGGTAAGGCTGGCATCAATTTCCTCACTTTGTTTACTTGATCCTGATCTTTTTAATCATTTATATTTTATGGATCAAAAATTTTCTCAATTTGGTTTGTTAACTGAGAAAATTTAGTTAAGAAAAAAGTATTAATTTTAAAGGCATCCTAAATTGCGGTCTAACAGATTTTGACTTGCATTGACATTTCATGTGTCTCCGTAGTTAGCATACTTATTATGATAAAATGCGCAATGCTTTGCTCTAATTATCTTCGGTCGTTATTAGTGAGGCCAATAACAATAAATCTGCTAATTCCAAATAACGCCGAGGCAACCTTTAACCTCTACATAAATTTTCACGCAATTCACAACTATAACCAACGGCATAATCAGCGGTAATGCTGCGACAACTCGGCAACTATTGCTCATAGAATTCACAGCAAAGCCAAATAGAATCATAAATCAATAGAATAATTGCGTGCGTGTGTACGAAGTGTGTGTATTTTTGCTTTCGTTTATGTGTGTGTGAACATGAATCATAGGAGATCACAATCGATTTATGTGTTCTTAGCGAACGTTATCCTTATCAGTAGTTAGCGGACACCAGAGACCAACAAATACCGAAGAAGTTAAAATACAAAAGCCAACGAGAATCACAAATGTGAGGCCAAAAACAATAAATGTCTCTTGTTCAATGATACTGATCTTCCGCTGAAGACTGTGGGCTAAATAAAAAAAATCAGATTTCTCACTAATTCACACACTAAATTACGGCACAGTCCGTCCTGAATCAGCGCGATTGTTGGTTGGCCCGTCCATCCAGCACCCAATTGCGACGATTATGGGGGTGTGATGAACTCGAAACTGCATTTTTTCATCCGAACAATGGGAATGAAGTTATCGTCGTCATAACGATTTATTATCAATTCGAAACTTGTTTTTTTTTTATTTCTTTGGGAGAGTACGTAGTTTTATGTGACAACACATCATGTGTCGAGAACGCCCCCACATAAATGAGGTGTGAAACTTCACAGCAACTTAAAAAAGATAGACTAACAGACAGACAGTTTGACAGACAGGCAGGCAGATATGCCGCATCACATGATGGAGATGGAGATTGCCTTCTTTGTGGCTCTATTTCTTTCGTGACACCCTTCAAACGTAGGAATTCCTTTCGCGTGCATTTTATCGTTTACTCCGGGGAATCATATAAGGATTCACGCCATGTATGAGTGTGCGATTAGACCGAAAATAGCATTATTTTTGATATCTTATGCCAGCGATCTTCATGACGATGACAGCCATGATGGTACTAAAGTGAGCTTCTCAAGTAGCTTAAGTGTCGAGCAGACGTTTCGAATTACGCTCGACGTTAAAGTACCGTAGATTTAAGAGTCAAGTTTGCTTTATAGCGCATGCATTTTATTGAATAAGGATGAAAATTATCAGTACATGAAAATATTTATAGTTTCGCAAATGCATGGAAACTAGACAGCGTAGTTTCTCCATCGGTGTGCTACCATTTTATTGATATGTGGCAATAGACAAGTTTTGTGATGTCATAAAAATGTATCGTTGTGTGTTGGTTTTATTACTAATTTATTAGCATTGAACGGCACTCTTAATTCAATAAAATGAGATATGGAAAGTTTGTCTTTTTGTGTTATAGAGTCCGATATACTTTAGATCTAATAGCGAGTCTCTAAGAATAAACAAAGAAAAGTTTTTCATAGAATATGTTCTTTGTATAATCAGAGTATACGGTAATTAATACCAACTTCTTGTCAATGTAACGCTGGAGAACAATGCAAATGTCACTATAAATCCCCTTAAGAAAATGCACCAGTCTACCAAAGTAATAGTAAATGCACCAACTTCTATGTTCTTCCCATGAATATCATGTTGTGGCAGATGGAGGGTGACTCCACACAAAGCATAAATTAATAATAATGATTCTTCCTGTATCGTTGTATGATTTATAAAGCGTTTTATACAAAATGCTTAACATATATACCGTTGTTCAGATACAAAGGTAAAACATCACAAAGCGAACTTTCTTCGAAGAAAATGAAAACAAAAACGCGTAAAGGGTGTGCATTGCACAAAAGCCAACAGTTTGAGGAATTTTCATTCATATCCTTTATTATAATTTCGATGAACAAAAGGACAATAGGTGGGATTACAAAGTTTATTCTATAGAATGTGATCCTTTTGACCTGTTATAACTTTATAAAGAAGTTACTATTAAAGATTTCAATTAACCGTACTCTAACGTTCTTTTTTATAAGTGAAAATTTCTAGAAATAAATAAAAAATTTTAAGGAAATCTAATTTGTATCAGAAAATCATACTTTCAATCATCACTTACGAAAAGGGTTTAAAGGGCAGATTATATCTTCAGCAACGAGAGCCAGCGTTTCAAAATATTACATTGTCATTAACTTACTGATCTTAAACGGATTTATTTTCCTTTCTTCGTCCAATGAACGTGAGAGAGAGAGAGACGAATGTCGATAAGTTAGTCATTTCAACAAATTTTGTCGTCAACGAACATTTGGAAAATAACGAAAGATTTTAAATTACCGGACAAGAGATCACTTTTGATATTCACAACAAGTAATAATAATATTTGGCGCGACAGACCATTGGCGGTCCAAGGCCTAACTTCTCGCGACCATGTGTGCTGCACATGTTAATTTTTTGGACACAAATGGAAGGGACCTACAATTTAAGGCCGGATCCGAACGGCGAATTGAGAAGCTTTCCGTAACAGGGTATTAATTAATCTCGGAACGTTTGTCACCCATTCGCGAGAGGTGGTACACCGTGAAAAACAAGTATTTTGGTGTTGCTGGGATTCGAACCTGAACCTCCTGCGCAGCAGCCATGTGTATTACCACTGAGCCACGGCGCCGACAACAAGTAAATGTGATAAAAAAACTTGTTTTTCGGGTACAAACTTTTATGTATACATCGGCACACGCCACACTGTCCTTTAAAATTTGCTAATAGTCGCCAAAATATCTGTTTTTGAGGTCGGGCCTATTTAAAAGTATTTTCGTTTTTCTACGCATTACGCCACACGCAACTCGCGACACGCGACCCATTAAAACTGGCCTTGACATTGACCTGCTCACAAAATTTCCGTCCTCTAGTTCAGGCCTCAAAAAACGACTAAAATTTCTTACCATCACACGCGCCACAGGCGAAATGCGAAACACGGCACACGCGGAATATAAAAAAAACAGTTTTGGACTTAGACACTTACAAAATTTCAGCTCTATCAATCGTGCGAAAGGTGGTTAAAAAGGACCTCAAAGAAGTCAAACAGAAAAGTGTAACCCATCACACGCGCCACACGCGTAAAGCGACACGCGGCATACGCGGAATAAAAAAATGCTATTTCGGACTTAGATACTCACAAAATTTCAGCTCTCTAGGTCATGAGGAAGGTAGTTAAAAAGGACCTCGAAGAAGTCAAAAAAAAAAATAGTAACTCATCAGACGCGCCACACGCGTAATGTGACACGCTGAATATAAAAAATGCTATTTCAGACTTAGATACTCACAAAGTTTCAGCTTACTAGATCGTGTGAAAGGGGGTTAAAAAGTACCTCAAATCAGTCAAAAATACAGACAAAAAAGGTCAAGTCAAATAAAAGTTTTTAAAAAGTAGTGTCGGAGACAAAACGGAGCGCTGTGGAACGCCAGTATTTATTAGGTAAATTTAAACCATTAAGGAACTTGAAAATAATGGTCGGAAATTTCCAATCCAATCAAACATTGGTTTTGTAGAGAATTCCACTTTTGCGGTATCTTCAGAGCACCAGCAGAGTGCGTTCGATGCCCCTAAAAATTTCAAGAATGTTTGTGCAGCTGATGGCTATGCAGCATATCCATTGCCCTGGAAAGGAGGTATGTTACTGCTCTTGGTCAGTACGAATAAAGCGATGATTATTATTTTCCAACGCAAAAAGAGCCCTAAGGTATAGAAAAGATATTGCGCATAAGGTTTATTTACCTCACTTCTTTGTCGTAGGTAAATTTGGGACTTTGAATGTTTGCCTTTCAATCATTTCAATGGTTTGATTTTTTTCGATTTTTCTCAGACTTTGACTCAATAATAATAATAATATTATTATTTCTGGCGACAGATTATTGCAGTTCAAGGTCTAGCTTTTCGCAACTGTTCGGTGCAATATTTTTGCACTCAAATGGAAGGGACCTACAATTTAATGACATATCAGAAAGGCGAATTGAGGAACCTTTCCATAACAAATAATTAATATCGGACGTTTGTCAGACATTCGCGGGAGATGGAGCCGTGAAAAAAAGGTTTTAGTATTTCTATTACTCTCCCTGCATTTATGGCGAGTCCTATCGCTTGGTTGGTTGGTTGTTTCTGATTTCTTCGTTGCGAAGGACAGTCGTTTTGACTTGAATCTGATTCGCGGATGCAGTCTTTCGTGATGATGCAATCCGCGCTCGGAGCCAACAAGATAATGGTCCAAGTCGACGTTGTCACCTCGGTACGTTCGTACCGTCATCAGGTTCGGGTTGTGGCTGCGGTCTATCAACAAGTGGTCTATCTGGTTGCGAGTGGCTTCATCAGGGGATACCCAGACGGCTTAATGGATATTTTTAACAGCAAACTTTGTATTAGCAAGGACCGAATTATTGCTTGGTGCCATCTCTATGACTCCTTATCCATAGCCATTAGTGTTCTCGTGTAAGCTATGGGTGCCAATGTACTGCCTAAATACTGGCTCCCTAAGCTTTTTACGCTTTAACTGCCCCCAAAATAATTTTTAAATCATACTGAGGTCAGGCATGGAGTTCAAAGAATTATTTTTTTCATCATTTGGGGAATCCTCCGTAGGAGCGTGAACGTTTATGTGGCTTATGTTTTTAAATCTGCCCCACACGTGAAGGGTGCATAGTCGTTCATTTATTACTTTAAAGCCGATAACGTTGGGTTTCATTCTTTTGCTGACTAGAAACTCAACCCCGAGCACATGATGTCTAGCATAACAGCTGTAATATATGTCATATTCTGATTTTTGTAAGACACCGTTCACCGTCCACCACATCTCCTGGATTGCTGTTATGTCAGCATTATAGTTAACCAGGGTATCGGCTAGCTAGCTCGAGCTCTACACAGTGAGCGTACGTTCCATGAGAAAACTCTAATATCGTTTAGCCGTTTTCGTTGCCGTGGACGTCGTCGTTCATTAGTGTATCCGAGGCTGATTTGGGGTCCTTATCTTGGCTTGCTTGGATGTAGGTATATGTAGTTAAGAAAAGAGTCATTGGTTACCCAAAACCATAAATCAATTACTATTCCCAACGTCATAAATTATGATTAAATGAAAAACTGCTCCACACGTCATATTATTGATGGTACACAGACACGTGAGTAGCAAGTACGCAAACCAATACTAAAACAATCATAAAAATATAATTTCAATTTCCTGAAGAGGAACTTAAATCTCATTTAAATCATTGTACCATTTTTAACTCAGTGTAAGACTGCAACGATTTTTTCATTACTAACCCTTGCAACACTGTACACACGCCCAAGTTGTACAAAGCAAATCGTTTCAGTATTTTAACATTTTCCTTCCATTTGTCTCTGTCTTTTGGTTCTACTTTGGAACACTATAGACAAAATGTAGTTGTTGTGTTTGTTGCTTTTAGCTGGTTGTTGTTTGCTGCGTTGTTTCTTTGTTCGAATTTTGTTTTGCGAATTTCCTGCCGATTTAACATTTTCCGCGCGCTGGGTTCTGTCCTGTCCGACAAAGTAACTCTGAGGTGAACTTAAGCGGAAAATAAGAAAAGACGAAAAAATTGCTCAGACAATATGGGAAAGCGGTAAAAAGGAAAGCGGATATACCCGTAGCTACCTTTTCTCTGGTTGATCGAACAATGAGAAATGTTTTTCACTTGTTCTTCTTTCCTCAATCACGTGCTTAGAGTGAATATCCGTCGTCCATTGATATGCAAACTCTTCACTTAAGCTTCTCGGTAGCAGCAACAACATAACACCAACACCATCCATGTAAACCATCACCAATCGTTTTAGTTATTTTTCTGCTCAGAACTTGTTTTTCTCGTCTTTTGTTGACGAGGACGATGGAGATAAATCGCTAACAACAATAATACATCAGCGCAAAAGTTGAGAAAAATGCTTAGCAAAGTTTCTCCAAAGGTTTCGGCTCGCATTGCACTGCTTACAAGTAAGTTGCCCCGTGTCCAGCCCCAGTCGCTTCAGGGAGGATTTAAGATTTGTCTCTGTAAATGGGTGTGAACTTAGATAGCCAATTTTCTGTAAAGCAGAACCATCCGAACAGACAGACAGGTTATAAATTTTATTTAAACTTTTTTCTAGTTTCAGTTTTATTTATTCAAAAAAGAAAAATCAGAATGTTCTTTCCGCATTGGTGACTCTTCCTTACGTTGTTTCGGTGACTTGGAGCTTGATAAATCTTCACTTTCAATGGCACATTCGTCTGTGAAATGCGGGCAGTAAATACGGAGCGAATCTCTAAATTCAAATAAGGAAAATAAACAGGAAATTTGAACAGATAAAGGAAAACACCCTTGCATTATTTTCACATTTGTGTGAGCCAGCTTGCATGTGATTGCATTATTTCAATTGATGTCGAAATAATTTTTAAATTTAAAATAGGGGACAAAATTCGGTAAATGTACGAGTATTTGTACGGAAGAATTTTTATCTGGAGGTTCTCGTAAGACCTCGTCCTCGAGAGATGTGCACTCGTTTTGTGATTTTTCTTTTTTTTAATACCCTAGCCCATATGGCAGCCACTGTGAGCTGAAAGATCTATTATGTCTTAGGGTTTGTCTATTCTAAGAGATGTACAACCTCCCTAATGAACGATAGTAAATTCCTAGTTGCATAATTTCTCAACTCCACTGTAGAGCATATTTCCTTGAGAAAGATGCGTTACCTTAACCAAAGTAACGCTGGGAATTCACAGATAGTTTGGTCGGATGACCTATCATCTTCCCAGCAGAACCTACATTCTGTCTCTGTTATTTTATTTTGTTAGGGTGATATCGCAAGCCACAACGACCTGTAAGAAAGCTCACAAGCTTCCTAATGCTATCCCTATTAAAGCGAGGATTTCCTTGTATGAAAAAGGCCTGTTTAAGATAATTTAATTTAATTGTTTGGGATGCCTAAGACCCGGAACGCTTTTCCAGTGGATCAGCCGAAGTTTGTGTTCCCAACAACTTATCAGTGCTGTGTCGGCAGCCCAGTTGACACCATAGTATGGTTGGTCCTATGAACACAGATTCCGAGCCAGCCCTAGCTAGTTCATCTGCAGATTGATTTCCTGATGATCAGGTTCCCAACCGAAATTGACTTTGTTGTGTCTGGCAAGAGATTGCAGTGCATCGTAGCAGTTTTTGACTGATAGCGAGTCCATCAAATTTGACAACAGCGCTCTAGGGGCTCCCTGGCTATCTGAAAAGATATATATTCAAGCGCCTTTAATTCCTTTATTAAGGTTAATCCCGCCGCAGATCTCAATGGCATAGAATTCTGCTGAAAATCCGACGGACTTTTACACATTGGTATCGAGACTTTGGTGTTGTGTCTAAAGACACCCGCTCCAACTCCAGTTTCCATCTTCGATCCATCTGTCAAGTAGACCAGACCTCTAGCGTCCAGTGCCGGAACACCATTGCTGCAGTTTATCCGGTCCAATATTTCTACCTCAAATTTCCTTCCGAAACAGTGCTCCCTGACAATAATGTCGGGGAGAGTGCAGAGCATATCTCTTTCAGGAATTGAGTCAAGAATTTTTAGGTGACCCACATAGTCACCCGGTTTATACCCGTATTCTAGTTGCAGCTTAATAGTGCATCTAGCAGCCGTCTTCCTGATGAAGGTTGGCATGGGTGAAAGCCCTAAAACAGCTTCTAATACTGTCGTATGGCAGGTGCGCATGGGACCCGTTATACCTAGACAGGCAATTCTTTTTAGCTTCTGAAGCTTAGTTGCCGATGTGCCTTCAAGAACTTTCGGCCACCAAACGATGATAATAGGTACGCCGCGTACGTGTAAAAGGTTTCACCATCATTGTATACATCCAATGTATCATTTTAGGATTTCGAGTCTTCGATACCTACTGATTGCCCTTGCAAGAGAGTCGTAGCCAGTGTTGTCGAAAGCGCCCTCAATGTCGAGAAAGCCACACAGGGCCACTTCATTGAAAAACGAAAAGTTCCTTCTATCTTCTTCACAAGATAGTAAAGGGCACCTTCTTTGCTTTTGCCTTTCGTGCACGCAAACTGACTTCAGAGCAGAGGCAATTCTAACCGGTCTCTAATATGACCAACAATAAGTACATATTTTCAAGTATTGAGGACATTAGGCCTATCGTCTGGCTTGGGAATAAATATCATATTTACCTGTCTCCAGTTGTAGCTGGCTCTAAATAAAGTAATCATACCCGGTAGGATGAGATCGATTGGGTTCTGTAGAAGCGCTGGAAATATCCTATCACCGCAAGGAGCTTTGAAAAGTTTAAAAGTGCCTACTGACTGAAGATTTTACCGGATAATCTATTTACCCTACTAGTATTACATACTCATTGGCTAGATGCATTCGGTACGTGTATGATGTACGAGTAGATGAACCTGGAATAGGGTTTTGATTGCATCCTGGTTCGACGTGTAGGTGCCATCGGCCTTTTTTAATAAACCTGCACAGTTTGTCTTATCCTTAACTAATGCTTTACAGATTCGTGGAGCTACTGGCATTTCGACAATGTTTTCGCAGCATTTCCTCATTTCGCCATTGAACTTTTGTGACCTTAAATAGAACAATCTATGGAATTTCATAGTAAGCGCCGTTGATAGTTCGTTTGACTACTGAGCGTGTGATTAGAAGTTCGAATGCTAGAAAACACACAAAAAAATCGTTCACATTTCCACATCTCGTAAATGTCTGGCAAACGTCGGAGAGTAATAACTATATTGATCCTCTCCATTTGTGTGCAAAAATTCAAGACGCACAAAATAAATGGTCGCGAGAAGCTATACCACAACTGTGTCTGTTGCACCAAATCTATATTTTAATATACCAGCTAACCAGAATGAAGCAACTACCGGGTTGTTTCGTAATTTTAATGTTACAATGGTCCTCCATCTAACTACTAATGGACCCGAATGATGCTTAATGTCAATAAGACGAGGATGAGAACCGATGTACCATGCATAGTAGGTCGTTGGCGAAATTCTTATAGACAATTCTTTTGGTATTCGATTGGCGTTTTTTGTATGGCTAAGCATAATTCGTACTAGTGTCTTCTAGCATTATTATAATATTGTTGGCTGATGATATCTTTAGGTGCACTTATCAGTGGAACCGTAAGCCGATCTTCGGACTTTCTGTTATGTTGAGAGATTCTTTCTTTAGCCATACAACGCGTATGTGGAATAGTTTGAGTTTGCTAAGCATTTTATTTCCGCTTCAATACAAACCGCATGCAATAAAACACAAGCTCAATGACATATTCTGCTCTTGTCCCCTACGTTACCTATACGGCTACGGTTTGGAAATTGTAAAAGGGAACTGAAAAGGGCACAAAGAAATTCTTGAAGGCTCTCCTGTGACAAAATAGAAGGGACTTCAGAGACCCTTCGCCAAACAAGTAATAAAAAATAATGCTAATTTGATTTCATTGTGTGTGCCGTTTCTGCAGTTTGTACTGAACTCATTCGCTTGGAACTTATACGTACATCCAAATCGAGAATAATTCTCTTTACCACGCACAATTTAACAAAACAACAAATGGCAAACTGATACATTTCATTCCATTTGCAAAAAAAATACAAATCTTCAGCTGTCCCAATTATTATTTATGACACAAGACAGAATTTGAATTAAATTTGAACACTTTACCCTCAAACAAACCAACTTAAAGCGATTGAACAATTTTGGTGTGGTATCACACTGAATCGTATTAGTCCCCGCGTACTCTTGCCGCGTCATCATCATCCTTTGAATATTTAAAACTTAAAACCCCATTTAAAGCGCTTGTGTGCGCTAGCACCATTGGCATTATTAATAATACCTTTTAATACGAAATAAATCAGAAGCGAAAAACTTTGCCTTCAAGAAAAGCCAATGAAAAATTAATAACCGTAAGGTACGAGTATTATAATTATTAATTGCAATGCAATCCCCTGCACGTCTTCCATTTTCTCGCTTTCTCCTGGCAGAAAGCGACCGACGAATGAAACTCATGAATCCTTTAAAAAAAACTTTTCAAAAACGAAATTTCTGGCGAAACATTTGACTGAAATCAACGCTGATTGAATGGTTGAAGTAAGGACTTTAGTCCCTGTGCGATTATCCAGATGTATATTAGGATTGGGAAGGGGAAAAAGTTCAAAGTTTATTGACGCTAACAGCGAAATCGAAATCGTAACAATTTTGATTCGTTTCGTATCCCAAATGCGGCTTTCCTTTGTGGTATACTATGGAATAGACGATGTTGGGAGGAGGCATCAATTGAAAATACAAATAAATTTCAGAACATTTCCGAATATTGAATGAAGCTCACAAAATGATTATCCTGTGAAATGCCGCAGATGTTTTGCTGTGCCGCTTTAAAAGTTTTCAAACATCCGATTAATAATTCCTCAGTCGAGGCCGCGTCGCAGGCAAAACTTTTTAATTTCCACAATCATTTAAGGCTCTACTTGATTACAATTACGGTATAAACTGTCAAAAAATGACGCCTCTAATTGAGCCGTTCCCTATTTACATATGAAGTGGAAAATTAAGACTTGTGGTACTTGAGAGAGAGTAGTAGATAGAGAAGATACTTTCAACTAATTATGTTATTAGAAGTTTCGTTGTTGTTTGTCACACGTCAATTCAATGCTGGAGGCATATTAGGGCGGCTCGGCAGATGTCTGCGCATCCCGGCCTATGATTAATTACACGTATGATTTAATCATGATTAATTAATTTAACACGTTAAGTGAAATGCGACGGCCGCATCGTCAAAGTGTTGAGTGCGGCGGCATCCCTACAAAGTCATTATTCATAATTGCGTTCTGTGGAAATTATTGGATTAGACAAATTTCCTCCTGAGTTAACTTATGTCAGAGACAGAACACACAGATTGTCAGAAGATGCCTTTTTCAATTATTACAAGCGAAGAGTACTTTGAAGGGGATAGATATAACAAAGCGAAACGAAGCAATAGAGTTTCATGTATGAAAGTACATTTTCTATTCAGCCGTTGCAATTCTATTCATGTTAAAGTACGGAATCTTATGTAGCTTTTTGAAGTATTTGTGTTGGTTTTAAGTTGTTCTTTATCACGGTAGAGTTATTCTGGTTGTATTGCTGGCTACAAATAAAAAATCGTAAAACATTTCTTTATTTTTTTTTATATTTAAACTTATTGCCAGGGGAAAACTCCCTAAACAAATTGCGCCACGGCAATAAGGTGGACTAAGCCCTTTGTTAAAATCGAAGAAACGTGCTTTACAATTCTCACGTTTGTAGCCGGTTTCAATTTATTTCCTCAGAATTATCCCTGATTAATTGCAAAAAGCAATTAGGAAAACGATCACGAAACTTAAACGACGCAAATGCTTTAATCAATGGATCATGGTCAGGGAAAATTACCAAAAACCGTGACCAAGAAAATATTAAAAATAATGACGTGAGCCTTTAAATTTATTGGAACCTCTATTGAAAGATTCGCTCCTTCAGGAACTAGATCACGTCTTCCTTGAAGGCCAACAACTCGACAGTGAATTGTACCGGATTCGTTTGTAGTAACAGGCCTAACGAAAAAGGCACGCACAACATACGCCGTGACAAGTTATTACTCACGAAACGTTTGTCACCCATTCACGAGGGGTTGAACACCGTGAAAAATACTTTTGGTGCTACTGGAATTCGAACCACGAACCTCCTGCTCAGTAGACACGCGCAGGAGGCAAATGGAGTAATCTGATCGACGATCTGAAAGGCATTGTGGAGCGATGTGAAGAGCACTTCTAGAACTTTCTAAATGGCCAGCTAACTAAGGAATAGGAGGCTCAACAAATTAATACAATATTCTGTTTCCACCAAGCGTAAAATAAGTCAGCAGAGCGATTAATCAGCTAAAATCCTCTGGATCAGATGGCAATCCAGCGGATCTGATCAACGCTGAACGATCCGTACTATAACAAGCAATTCATGAATTAATTAGTGCAACTATGAGAGGATAAAAAGAAGCTAGAAGACTGCCGAAGAGACATCTTCTGCCCCATACACAAGAAAGGAGATTCCATAACATCCAATAATTATCGACGTTTCCGATTTAAGATAATGAAGTGCAAATTCGAAAAGGTGCAGTTATTTAACTTTCTCGTGTCAATCGTAGAAGCTAATTATAGTGTGAAACCAGAAACAAATTCACGATTTTTTTAAGCAAATAAAGATAACTATATAGTCTGTCAGTGGGCGCCGGTGGCTTGTGGTTCGAATCCCAGAACACCAAAAGTATTTTTCACGTTGTCCCACCTCTCGGTAATGGGTGACAAACGTTCCGAGAGTAATAACTTGTCACGGAAAGCTTCTCGAGTCAATTGTAGCAGCCAATTATAGCGTGGAACAAGAAACAAACGCACGTGCGTTTTTCCAAGCAGTTAGAGTGGTCGATAGTGGTATTCGTGTATACTCGGTAACCTAGCGGTTGAGGAATTAAATACATAATAATTTTAAATCCATCATTAGCTTAATTCACAATATAAATTCGATAGAAGGATTTACATTTAGCCAATAATAGTTTCCTTTACTTGGACTTTACTATTTGTTTATTTCCTCCAAACATTTCACGTTTAAAAAAAGTATATTTGTGAACAAAGAATTTTAAAGAAGACCAAAGCCCGAACCGCACCACAACTATTGATGACGGGATGAGCTGTGTGAGTCCTATTGGCATAAAATATTTACAGTGCTGCGATGGCGCCACTGCTTCAACGCGCCTCGCTGGAGTAAAATCAAATTGCAATGCAATTATGTGGGGATGCAATAGCGGCAAAAATACATGCAAACACAAAACGCATTACGCCTTTCTCGCTCTGCAATCCTTTAAAAGGACAAAAGTTCGTGCTGGTTTTCATTTCTTCTGCGCCAGCGAGACGGCCGGCGCGTTGATGTCAATGGTTTTTACGTTTCTTTCACAATGTGCCCGGATATCCCTTTTAATATGGATTTGTATGAATTTTATGTTACCATTTCGCGTGCATCAAAAGAACGCATACACTGGCATAATATTAAGAATACATGTCGGCTGCAATTTTTAAAGGAAATGCAAATATTTATCAAAGTGTTTTTTATTTTACCATTAACGTCACGCGAGCACATAAACTGAATATCTGCCACGGCCTTCGTTCATACTCCGCCATTTATTTTAATCCATTGGTTACTTTCCTTTTTGATAAAATTTATTTAACTTGACTTGACCCCTGCTGTATTTTCGACTTCTTTGACGTCCTTTTTGTTTTTATAATTTTACGGACTATAAATGTATACATAAAAGTGTGTACCCGAAAAACGAAGTTTTTTTTAGATTAACATTAAACGAATACATTCAAATCTGTAAAGAGGTGCATTCATATGGGCCAGGGAAGAAAGTGGAAAGTTTAGAATCATAATACAACAAACAACAGCTAATTTATATTGACATCGTCCTGAAAGAAAGCAAGAATCAATTGATGAACTTAAAGACAACATGAAACCGAGACCAGTATGATTCCTTATGGAAGCTTGTGTGCAATAGGTTTTATAAATGGATTTTGTTATTTAATCTTCAAAGGTGTATCTACAAACTCCAACGTGCAATGTCAATGACCAATATCGCTAAATGTATAGCTTGTCTAGCGTATCCCCTTCAAATAAAATTCGGTGACTTCTGAATGGGTGTTCATGTGCTAAGCTTTCGTTAAAGAATGATAAATAATAGATCGGTTAGCACCATTGGGTGCTACTCGAATAGGAACCGAATTCGTTAATTAAGAGCCGAGATTGGCTACAGTCCCTAATTACCTTAAATTCATGGCCGTGCATAATTACAGTAAAAACAGGATGCAACAAATCGTCGGTGTTTACTGTCGGGTTTTTTTTTGTTGACATTTGATATTTTCCTCCTTAACTGTCAATCTCCTTAAATACCAAACACACCAGTGACATCTCTCTGTGCCAATGATGACAAAATCTTCAGTAACAGTATTATAATAGAAAAAAGTAGGAAGCCAAAAATTCACTCTTAATCCATTTTTTGCATCGATGGGCTCAGTGAGGATCTTCCCATGTCATGACGGAACAGCGAGGGTTTCTTATAGCTATTTTGTAGATAGTTTAACGAGTTTGCGAAAAATGCCAGTAATGTTTGCCTTCTGTATAGCAGCTGACTAAAATACTTAACAAAATACCGAAAGACATTCTACTTCCAGCTTCTGAGTCTGTTGAAACGTTCTCTTCATTTTTAAATGGTAATTCACTTTGAATACTGTATACTCTTTAGAATTTAAAATGTTTCCATCTACACCATCGCCACATTCGAAATTCATGAACACAATTCGCAAAATACGTTACTCCAACATTCCACAATATTAATGTCAATTATCCGGCTTCTGGACCACTTAGAGCGACGCCGCGGTCGAAGTAAATTCCTTGAAATCCCTTACTTAAGAAACGCTCAACACAATGGAGGAGCGAAATATGTTCAAAGGACTTAAATTGGATCTGGCACAATCCTGTGCTTATCCCCCTTCTATGGTAGAATATTATTTATCTGTTTGCTGATTCAAACATTTATTGTTAGCATTGGTACGTACTGTGATAGTAATCTTATCACTTCTGGATTATGCATATATCCAACAACTTTTACCAGAATAAACCACTACATTTTGTTTCGAGTAAAACTGTAACGAAAACCGGTAACAAAAATATGTTTTGTCCGCTTCACCTCTCTTATGTTAATTTTGGCGACTCTACGACTTGTCCTTACTTAAAATTCCTCCATATCCTGATTTATGATGAGTTTATTGCGCAGGCACTTCTTAATTTTGAAAGTAAAAGGGCTGAGTAACATCAATTATTAATAACTATACATTTTGTACCCAAATGGCTTTTGTGATTTCAGATGTCCCATATACCATTTACTCAATAGGTCAAGCATGTTCCTTTTTAGCATTACTAACTACTTAGATGACCTTAAAATTCGAGGTCAATCTGTGCCTTCACTAACATGGACCTTTCTAATTAGCATGATATTTTGCTAACTACTTTCAATTTCGAACAACTGTCATTTGCCGATCAACCCAATCGAAGGCAAAGCCTTCCTTGAATCTAACCTTGAGGATTAGCATTGTGAGCTAGATTTAAAGAACCTGCGACCCAGAGCATTGATGTTCATCCGTCGTACATTTCGTATAATTCATCATTGACTCTTGTCTCTCAAAGCCCGTCAACGAAATTGGGACCAAAATTCGTCCGAAGAATTTCTCCTCCGAACTAGGAGGCATGGTGGCATGTAATACGGGGCTTTGAAATCGGCAAAAGGGTGGTGAGTATCGAGCTTAATATGCGGCTTTGAAGTCGTCAGAAGGGTTGGTGATCTGTAATTCTTAGGTTTTCTCTATGATCTGCGCTGTGTGAACATGGCCAACAGGTCTAAAGCAAAAAAGGTTGTTGATAAGTGGCTTCAAGCGTTCACACAAAACGAAACATAGTATCTTATATGCAAAGAGGAATTATTTCCTCAACTTGGCGCAGTTTAGTGGGTCTCCATTCCTGTGTATCGGGTAAAGAGATACGCTAATGTACCTACTCTACCTTATTTTAAAAAGCTCAGGCGGCAGGCCGTCGGCGCCAGAAACGTTATTATTCTTAAGTTTGGATAGTGTGAACCTCTTTTCATATTGCTTAGATTTACGGTCTCCTCAACAGCGTTATATTGATTTTCTTTACCATCTTAAAAGTCTACTGAATTTATGCCCTTCTTTCAACACTGACTGTTATTCCAGTTCTAGGTTTTCTGTTTGAGATAAACCTTTAATTTGATAGGGGAGGTAATATGTTTCTTAACACGATTGTATTAAACATACTTCACTGAGGATTTTCAATTTCATTCAAAACTTTTGAAATACTTTGTAGCAGTGCTTTAAATCGACTAGGGACTGGCTCGAAAGCTTTGTTGGCTGTTTGAGTATCTCAAAGAAATTATCAGTTTGATCAAAAACGTAAGTTTCCCCATTTATGAAAAGCCGGCTTAATCTTTAATTTATTTCTAGTAGACTGGGCCTGCACCGCAAAACCGTAAAGGGTCGAATTTTTACATAATTTTCAATTTTCAAAGAAAAAAGACATATATTTATTTTCTATTCAAAAACTTTAGGACTATTCTTCTTTATCTTGTATTGAAAGCAAAGCTTATGGTAGTAGTGATAGTGCCAAATGTTATAATTACTTAAGTGAATTACTAATCAATGAGTCTTTGTCGAAATACAAATAAGGATATAATTCAACGAAATATTTGCACTACAAATAATTGGACTTACTGATGTTATCCTTGCAATAAGAATATAATGCAATTTCTCAGTCCACCCACACACATGCACATGCAGAGTAACTTAAAGATGTTACAGCATTTTGAAGTGCTCAAGATATTCATACCTTACCTACCTTCCAGACACTTATTTGCTTAATACAGAAAAAAATGAAATGCAGACTCCTTACCCATTGTAACTTGGTGCCCACAAAAATCTAATTACTGTGGCAATTATAAGTGTGTAGCCCAAGGCATTTACCTCGTATGAGCATATGAGCACTTGATGAGTTCCTGAGTAGCTCCAGTTATGCCCATTAAAAAGTACATTAGTTGTCACGGGAGGCAACAAGCATATCGTAGTATGTAGACATATGGAGGAGGAAGGTGTGAGTGGATAGTGGTGGTTGTCGTCTAACCCTAATTTTGTCTTCATTATTCTAGTTTGTGGTAAAAAGCATTTTTTTCGAAATTAAGACCGCACCTTTCACTCGTACCATGAGTTCAGCAGGATACAAAACAATGAGTAATTGTCACGGTACTCTCAACAACAATAATTGCTCGAACTGCATGGCCTAAAGAAACCCTCACACAAAACCACAAGCGGATTCAGAATTCGGTCAACAGAAATATACGAGTAATTTAGGCTGTTTGTATAAATTAACCGGGTGCTGTGTAGGAGGAAAAAATATCCTGGAGTTGTGTAGTCGCTATAGGTATAAGGAAGAAATAAAAACTGTCGAGTCGAAAGGACATGTGTTGTTGTTGTTCTGTGCGGTGCGATGGTTGGCGCACCTAAGCCAGATGAACACAATCGGCTAGTAACCCCACTTACACACACACTAACAAGTTGTGACAGTGATGAATAAAATGCCAAACGCAACCGTTAACCCGTCGCTCATCAGTTGTGTTTTTTGTTGTTGCTCGTATGTCCACTGCCATCCTGTTACATTTTTAGCCCTACAGCGGTCAATAGACCAATATTTTGCTCTCGTCTCACATTGGCATTTGATAGAAATTTGTTTCCGGCTTAGTGAATTTTTTTTTGTTGAATTTTTTCCCTCAATTTCGTTCGTTTCAGATGCCCGCATTGGACTCTCAATCCTTCCTCTGGCAGCCCTGCTGACGGGCACACTATTCACTGTCGGAATTGGTGTCCTTTTTGTCGTTGTGATCGCAGTGCGAAAACGTCGTGAACAGGGTGGACGCAGTTTGTGTGACGACAAGGACAAGCATTTAGGTGAGTGTGGGGCTGATGTAGTGGTTGTTGTTGTTGTTGTCCTACAGCATCAGCCTCTGCCGTATGTGACGAAATTTCTAACAGCATCAGAGTACGTGGCGCCTTTTGACCTTTTCTCTGTCTTTTCCATGCATCAGGAATGGACGTGACTGTTACAGCTCCATTGGAAACTGGTGCCGGACATCAGCGGCTTGTCGTTGCGTACACACTGAAGCAGGGTATTGAAAAGCAACCGGACATATTGAATGCCCAAAAAAGCGGGAATGCAGGAAGCGTATCATCATCGCCGATGAGCAACAGACCGAGCGCTCTTTTTATGGGCAGTATTGGCAGTGGATCGGGTGGTGGTGGTGGTGTGGTGGATGCTGGATGCAACCCAAATTTCACTTCAACGGATTATGTGAGTTTCAAGAAACTTTACCGTTTATGTAAAGAAATAGATTTGATTTTAAAATTGGCATATTTGATGCTTTAAGTAAATAAAATTAGAAACGATTGCCTACAACTTAAACATTTCTAAATTTTCCATTTGCTCCCTCGTTACAGGATCAGCAGACAATCAACTACAATGATGCGGACCAACTCAGTACACCGCCATCCAGTCAACAGAATACGCTCAAACACACAACGGAAGCGCGCAAAGCATATCAAAATCAACAAATGCTCTACGATGCAATTCCGATTAAGGCGCTTCCCGACTCAATCATCTGTGGAGCAACGAATCTTCATAGTTCCCGACACGACATCAGCCGTTACGATCCGCTCGGCATTGCCATGAATTACACCGCAAATTGTGGTGGAAGTGCTGGCAGCAATAGCACGCTTAGCAGTTGCAGCACTTCGAGTGGTATCCTCGGTGGGGGTGGTAGTGGTGGTACAAATGGCGGCACAACCGCCGTCAACAATCCGCAATCATTGCTGCAAAACAGCTTTGCAATGCTTGGCAGTAGCGGAAGCTGCAACAGCAACAGCAACTCAGCTATGATGACCAACGGTCTTGGACATCTTCCGCATCATCATCATCAGCAGCATCATACTCTGCCACATCCACATGCACATCATTCTCATCAGCAGCAGCAGCAGCAACAACAACAACATCATCATCATCCATCGGATCAATTATCGATAGCCGATTACTTGTCGGCAAGTAGCATCATCGATTACAATCTTAGCAATTCGACACCCGCAACGGCGACGACGACGGCAGGATTCGGTGGGATATCAGCGCCTGGTCACATGACACTACCCAAGGGAATTGGTGCTTCATCCACCGCTGTGTCATCATTACCATCGGCAACGGGGAACAACATATCGATGATGAACAAAACAAATTCTAATCGAAATCACATAATCACCGACACCCTACCCGGCCCTGAGAGTTGCGTTTAATAGAATGGTGGTCGAAATAACCGAAACAATTCTTAGTAAGAGCAACTTGTATTTGAAGTCAGCAAGACATGGAAACCAAATGTAATTAACTGAACTTACATGAAATTATATCGAAAAAAAAAGACTGGAGGTCGGTCAACTGTGTATTGTGTAATTGAAAAAAAAAAAAGAGAAGAAAAGAACTACGACAGATAAACGAGGAATCAATGAGAAGAAACTATTAAACTCTAAGGAATGGTTGAGGGCATTAGGTGCAATGTACAGCTGAATATTGCACTCATGGTGCAAAAAAAAAACAAACAATGTGACGTCACTTCATTCATGATACTCATAATTGTACGTACGTGTGCATGTGTATCTTAAGAGTAAAGTGTGTGTGTATGTATGTATGAGGTAGAACAGAAATATGTAAGCAAAATATGGCTGCAAAACGCCAAAAAAAGAAACGAATGTTTTCCACAAATTATTTAGATTAATTAGCTGAGAGTTAGTCATCTAAGAGTATAGATGATAGTTGTAGTTCTTTGAGTTACCGAAATCCATTTCCTTTCCTCATACTACGTCCTCAATTATAATTTCTAGGAAATTTATATTTCAAACAACAAAAAAATAATCAATGAAAATGATATCAATTGAAAAATGTCTTTTTGTAAAAATTACCAACAATGAACTTTAGGCAATAAAAAAACAAACAATGTGACGTCACTTCATTCATGATTGTACGTACGTGTGCATGTGTTTTTGCTACCATTTTCCTTCCCTTTTGAGCGATATGTCGTTAATTGGAAGTTATAATATTTTTCAAGTTGTTTATTAAGACCTAATGTCATATGTAGAATCCTTTCTAGTGGAGTTAAGAACATAAATTAACACATTTATTTTATTCTTCTTCTTTTTATTTGAATAGAAATCAGTTCGTGATAGTGTGAGTTTTATCCCATCGACCCACTGTTCTTGTATAGTATAATGTTTCCTCAGCGTCACTGTTTCACTTTCAAAAAACAAATTTATTAAATTCATATTTTTGCGATTTTAGTAGAGGTTATTGGTATCAGTTCATATATTTGATCCTGTGCTACTAGAGCAGCAGGTCTTTCACTCGTTACTCTCTACTAAATGAAAACTAGGCCCTGAAAGATATCGAACGTTAAGATGGAGTCATGTAAGGCCCGGCAATGTGCTGAAGTCGAAGGGTCTGTTCTGTTCTGTTCTGTTCTGTAGGTCTCTAACACAGGAAATCTCGAAATATCGAGTTTTCCTGATTTCGAGATGGAGTCCTGTAGGGCTCCCAGAGTCTTGAAAGCAATAAAGGGGATTCTAAGCTGGAATTAGTTGAAAGCAGGAGGTCTTTCACTGCTCAGTCTCTACTAAATGGAAACTAGCCCCTAAAAGAGATGGAACTTCATGATGGAGTCCTGTAAGGCACGCCAGAATCCTGAAGTCGAAGGGTCTCTAACACGGGAAATCTCACCCTATCGAGGTTTTCGGGATTTCGAGTTGGAGTTCTGTAATGCCCACAGTCTAGAAACCAAAGATGATTCTAAGCTGGAATCAGTCGAAAGCAGCAGGGGTTTCACTGCTCACACCCTATACTGAATGGAAACTAGGCCCTAAAATAGATCGAGCTTCATAGTAGAGTCGTGTAAGGCCCGTCAGAGTCCTAAAGTCGAATAGTCTCTACACCGTACACGGGAAATCACACCCTATCAAAATTTTCCGGAATTTAAGATGGAGTCCTGTACGGCCCGCCAGAGACTCGAAACCAAGTAAAGGGGATTCTAAACTTACGCTCTGCGAGGACTGGGCTCACCTGATTATAGCGCTCACCAATGTTGCTTGTCCGTATCCCGTCGCCAAAATCCCTCCCCCGTTGACATCGTTTTCGAGTTTTGGAGTTGCATATTTCACGTTTAGTCTGATATGTTCACTTCCCCTTCTTTTTACTGTTGTCTAGAGTTTCAGTCGTGATTCCAAATCCGACTTCTTCCTACACATCAGTCTCTTTTATGCCCAGTTAAATGAGACTTAATTGACAAATCAGATTGATTTAATATTTTTCGTACAATCATTGACAAATAGTATCGATCCGATGTCGATTCGATTATTGTTTCATCCTAATATTTCTCTTACGCAACATTAGTTCATGTACAATGCGACGTATTGTACTTATGTACAAAGTGCTGCGAAACATCGGTTAGGTTTTAATAAGACACGACGTAAGTACACACTTTACAGCTACCTGCTAAAAATGCCCTGCAATTGGTTTTGGTTCACATATTATGTCAACGAACCGCATATTCATATTCTCATACCTCGTACAGGTATCGAATGACTTCAAAATTCCTATTTCTTTTATAAATATTTCCTATTTCTCTAGAAATAAAACATAATTACCATATAAGATATATTGTGATTATGTTTTATTTCTTAACTTTGTAATCTGCTCACTAACTACCTATCATTTTTCTATTTTCATTTGCCCATAAAACAAATTTTAAAAGCATGTCTTTAATTTCTGGGCTTTTGCTATCCATAAGTTTCAGCAAGAATTTAGTGGCTCAGAAATTGAATCTGCAATGAACTTTTTTTGTTTTAATGTACACACGCTAAAGGGATTTGCACCGCACCATTATAATGCTTAACATAGCGTGGGAGTTAGGAAATTATGGAGAGGAAAAGATGAGATGTCTCTGCACGTGTTTCTTAAATGACTGCAGTTTATACAAAAGACGAATGCGTAGCTTCTAGTGAGACTGGAATTTTTTCTGGATAGAACATTTTCTCAACAATATGACTGCACCATCGGGATACTAAAGAAACTCTTCTCTTCTAATGTTCCTTCAAAATCAAGAAGTATATCTCGAAATCTTCAATCTAAAATTTGTTTATTATGTCTTCCATAATTTATAAAATGACAAGGACGGGCATGAAACATGATGTAAACATATGTATTGTGTAATTCTTACATTATACCTTGCCCTGATAGCAAAGGGATTTGATCTATATTACAATATGTGGAAGATATATGATATAGATATAAGAATATGTAGAAAAAAAAAGGAATAGCTTCTTGAATTGTTGAACTTAATAAAGCCATATATTAAGCTTCAGCACTAGATAGTGTCACTGTCGGTTGCCTTCGACTTCCCCAAGAGATTGTAGCTCCTTCTGTGAGTTTTTCGTTTTGGTTTGATGGTTCAACACTGAAATATATTAATTCATACTAAGTCATTTCAATATTTCTTCAATATATTGTTCTGTAATAATGCCATATACTAAGCTTCAGCACTAGATAGTGTCACTGTCGGTTGCCTTCGACTTCCCCAAGAGATTGTAGCTCCTTATATGAGTTTTTCATTTTGGTTTGATGGTTCAACACCGAAATATATTAATTCATACTAAGTCATTTCAATATTTCTTCAATATATTGTTCTTGGTCGATATAGTAATAATCAGATTTATCTTGGCTAATTCTTCCAATACAATTTTTTACCGGTCTAAGACCATTCATTTTGAATGCTTTTGATAGTTCGTCCTTTAATCTGGTACGTTCTGTTTCATTATTCCAAAAAATTAAGATGTCATCAACATATATCGCTACTTTGTCGACTGTTTGTTTTATATAAACATATGGATGAACAATTTCATTTGTTCATTAAATTTATTGTTCCAATTTCTGCTGCTTTGTTTCAATCCATAACTCACATACCTTATATGACACACCTTTTATGACCTGTAAAGCCTTCTGGTTGATGTTGATTTTAAATTGATATCTTGCTGCTAAGGCTAGAGGAAACCGGATAGAAACACATCGAATTACTGGAGAATATGTTTCATCGAAATCCACTTTGGAAGTTTGTAAACAAACTTTTACAACTAAACGAGCTTTACTTGTCTTTGCCAATTGGAACGTCTAATGTCACTTCCCTCTTCATAAACTACACAACTACCCCATGTATAAAATTAAATTAGAAAATAACATTAAATATTTTTCGCTTTTCAAACATTTTCTCTTGCCTCATAATGTGTTAGTAAACAGAAACAGAATCAGAAACATTAAAACAAACTTCACAAATGGATAAACCTTTCTAGCTTATATGTATATTTAGTTTTGCAATTCAATCAATCGAAAATACATTGAAATTGATTTCTATTGGATATTTGTTGTTTATTGAAAGTGGGACAAATTCGCCATTTCCGTCGCCTACTCCTGCATAACTTTTAATGATTACTCCGAATCGAGTAAGTAATCATTACTCACAGAATGTGTCAATTATTGTTACTTGAACTTAAAGAAAGGCTCCCGTAACCTACATAATCGTACCATTTAGTAAAAAAACGCTGCAAACATATTTCATTGCTACTATAAAAAGTACTACTCGATCCGGAGACCTTTACTTGGCTTATTACATTAATTGTGTTAGATTTATTTAAAATAAAGCCACAACGATGACTTCAGGTTACAACGATAAAAAAAAACAAAGTCGGAAGTTAACCGTTAATAACTTCAACTCATAACAATGAACTAAAACATTTACACACACAAATATCCCACTGTTTCACATTTTTCAACCCACTGTGCGATGCAACTTGTTTTTATTATAATATCTAAAGTGAACTGATACAGGCATTTTGCATTCCCTAGTGATGAATATATGAACGATGCAATGTCCTTCTATATTTTGCACAGCAAAAACTTTTAAATCTCAACTTGTGTTAGGTTTTTATTTCAATTTAATATTTAATCGCCAACTTTTGCACACAATTGAAATGGTTGATATTTTTTGAATAAAATTTGAGCTAAAAGTACTAAAAATAATATAAAAAAGCAGACAAAAAGGATATCATAAAGTTCTCTGAATTGCAATAATAATTCATACAATAACAGACAACACAAAATCCAGTCCAGAAAGGACTTTCATTCCTGTACACATAACTAGCGAAGCAGAGTCACATGGCGAGTGAAATATTTTACAACGGCGTTGAACGTTGCTCCGGTCTGATGCAGATGGAAAAAGATGAGCACACGGCAATAGTATGACAGCACAATAATCGGAAAACTTTTCCACTGAATAAGATAATTTCATATTCGCAACAAAATGGTAAAAATCGCATTCAAAAAAGTTTCAATTTGTTCGTACGTCAGAGTCGCTTCCTTTTATCGATCTTATTCAGGGTTAAACATTTCTTTAAAAAGCAATAGAAGTTTTATTTTTGCATCGAAAGTTTTCCATCATTTGAAAGTTATTTGCTATCAGCTAGAGCCAGAGTGCGCGCAGTGATTTTCTCACTTTGCAGAAGAATAAAAAAAAACTTTCATTAAAAGTGAATTCGAATAAGATAAGTTTAACAACGTTCAGTTGGTGGAGTGAAGGGGGGATATAAAAAGAAAGTTCTTTCAAAGTATATTCAGCCGATTCTCGTTATTGCATACTAATCATAGCACTCAGTAAAGGGCAAAGGTTTTATTCATAATTTAAGGGATCGAATTTCCTAAAATACTTCGATTCTATGGGAACATATTACACATTATCTCTCTTTTCACAGACATGGTTTGACGGAACTATCGCTCTTTTAATGCATTCTTTTATCGGTCTATTTCCTCATCACCAAAAAAAGCCTCAATCGCGTTTTGGTAGTAGGTTGTGGTTAAGTAGTCTGCAGTCTGCTTTTGCTTTTGATTCCTGCTGAATACAACCAGTTCGGTGCATACGGCATACAGTCAACCTTATTGTCTGTGGACATTCCATAATTCGGTGCGAAAGAAAGCAGATATCATCAGCGTGTTTAAAAGAGGATGTCTTCGTCCAATATATTCTACTGGTTTTTTTATTGTTGTTAGAGCTGCAAGTATGTTTACTGACTAGCACCAAAAACAATTGTGGTAACAGTATGCAGCCTTGTCGAACCTCACTTTTTATTTCAAAGTCTTTCGATATCTGCCCTCTGTGCATGGCGCGGCATATCTATTAGTTTTTTGATCATGTTTCTCCTGCACTAAGGATGCCAGAAAAACTCCCGCTTACGGTATGATAGGCCTTTTCAAAACTCTATTAAGTGGAGGTGAAACGGAATTTTTAGCTTGACGCATTTCTAGTGATCAGTAAGGTGTGGGCATCCTTGCTAAGTGGTTAAGTGCATGCATTTCTAAGCATGTTTGTAGTGCGAATCATAGGAAACATTAAAAATTTTTTTTACGGTCCCACATCTCGCTAATGTCTGACAAACGTCCGAGAATAATAATTTGTCACCGAAAGCTTCTCAATTCGCCGTTTGTATACGTCATTATACCTTCCATTTGTGTGTAAAACTGTACTTGCACAACAGAAATGGTCGCGAGAAGCTAGGCCTTGGCCGCAACGGTCTGTCACGACGAATATTATTATTAAGGTGTTTATGGATGATCCAGCTTAATCGGCATCAAGAAAAGAATCTAGATAAGCTTTGGTTTGTTCCAAAATTATTCTAGTTATTGTTTCGGACACAGAAGAAGGAACACTAATGATCTCCAATTTTTATAACTCATTAGGCTCCCCTTTTTTTCGAAGAATAATCCCCTTTCATTTAAACCTCAAAATATTTTTTGTATATCTTACTGTAAACATACTGTATACCTATTCTATCCTTTATATAAAAACCAACACTGTCCAACATGATCATATCAAGGAGTACCTTTTTTCTCCAGTTATTTAAAACATATCCTTAAAATAAATACTTTTTTTTATTTTGGCATCCTATTGGCCCTTTCTGTACAAACTCCCACAAATAAAACCGAAAATGTACCATATCTTTTCTGTCGAATGCATTCGTTTAATAAGCGCAACAAAACGAAACTTTGTTAAATTTTTAATATAACATAACATTAAGGAATTATTGAGAAAAAATAAAAATATACTATTAGTAAAATTAAAAAACAAATTAAGAGAAAAGGAACTAACGAATCACCTAAAAATGTTAAACAATAAATATCGTTACAACAATTATTTGTAAAAATAAAAATATATAAAATAATTTTATAATGATGACAAAATGATGAACTAATAATTATTATTATTAATTTTTAAGCAAAGAAATGTATGAAAACATAAATAATTATCATAAATAAATTAGTCAAGGAAAATAATTGAACAAAGTAGAAAATTGTAAATGTCTTTAGAGTGTATAAAAAAGTTGTAAATAAAAAAAATTAGCGATAATGAGAACAAACGACGAAATTTCAATTTCATCATCAAGGACACATTGTACTACTGTTATCTAAATTTATTGTATTTTCCATAGCCGTGAGTTTTTTTTAACTGTAAATATATTCAAGTCGAACTAAGATAAAAAACAAAGATAAAAGAAAGGCAAGCAAAGGAAAATGGAAACACACCACTCGTATAAAATTTAATCTGTTTTATGGTTGTAAATTTGTTTTTAAGCAAATAACTTATATATTATAATATATAATATTTATAAAATATTCTTTGTATTTAAAGATAAACTTTTAACTGTAAATGAAACTCTTATTTTTGTTTATTTGTCCATGTTACCGGAACCGGAACCGGACGCAAAACTATCTTCGCCATCATCGATCGAATTGAATTGAACGATTTAGTAAAATTTTAATGATTATTACAATGTAAATTATAACTGGCTACAATGGAGTGTTGGCAGCACAAAAGGATGGTGGATGTATCAATGAGTATTGACATCATCTTCATCCCAATTAAAAGCAACAATAATTAATCGACATTATTATGTTTCTGTATAGGAAAGAGAAAAGCTTCAAATTATTTGTGATAAAATAACAGCAGATGGCAAGTTAAAAAAAATATAAAATCTTAAACCAAAAAAAAAATGTGTGAAGACAAGAACAACAATAAAAACATAATGATGATGAAAATTAATAAAAAAAAAAACATTTTTGTGAATTGTGTTTTTTTTTGTGTTTTATTAGTGATAGTCAAAGAATCGCCTGCGCTCCACTATCTTATTTGACGGGTTAATTTTGGATCTTATGCTTGGCGACGTAGCCTCATTTATGTGCAGCCTCAATTTTCGTGTCGCTGCAAATCCTTGATCCATCTGAATGAAAGCTTTTTGTACAGATTTTGGATTTCTACCAATGATGTCAATTTCGTCTGCGTAAGTCAGCATTTGGATTGAATTATCCTCTATTGTTTGTCTCACCATTGCATAGCAGTCTTGGATTAGTCTGTCAGGTAGAAGAGAACACATACACTTGTTTCCAAATTCAAATATGTATTTGAATATCGAATTTTTTGAATAATTCAAGCAATTTTGGCCATTCAATTATTCGAATATGTTTGTACAAGTTTTCGAACGCACTGCGCCACTGCACTTAATGTTGATGTTAATACACGGTGCAACTCCTTAATGACCTTCCTTAATTAACTTCCCAGTGAATAAAACTTTAATTGAATTTGGATAGGCAAAAAATAAAAATAATTGAAAAGTATATAGCTAGCTTAAAACAGCAGCTTAAAGTATTTATGCAGTAAAGTACCTCAATAAAAATTTCTCGACACTATTGATTACTTCTGAGGCTGACACTACTTTAAGTGATGCTTTTTAGAAGAATTTAGAATGGATCTTAGCAAACAGATTGATAGGTTAGGTTAGGTTAGGTTAGGTTAGGTTAGGTTAGGTTGGGGTGGCTGTCAGCAAGAAGCCGACACACTTATACCAATAGATGGTCCATTGTGATGCCACATAGACCGAGAGAATTTCTCGCCCTACTCGTTAAACCAGTTGGAGCTTCGAATGAAGCGGAGATACACATGTGTATAAAATTTGAAGAAAACCGGGTACTTTCTTAAAAATAATTGCATCAGAGCATTGGATGGTCGAGGGGTGACTATTGGACACCGGCTAGCATCAACCGCATCCTTATCACCGCATATGGATGTCAGAAAAAGAAAATACATATTGCATTTCTCTTGAATAACTTGAACTATTATTTAGCCATTTAGGTGCAATGTGGTTTGCACTATCACTTCCAACTTTTTACAAAAAGTGTGGTCCATCGGAGATACACATGCGTATAAAATGCTTGAGGAAAATCGGTTACTTTTGTCACGAAATTCGTATGGGTGCCCCCCGACCCCGCGGCCCTATTACTTTCAAGTTTTTACAGAAAGTGTTGTCCATCGGAGATACACATGCGTATAAGATTTGAAGAAAATCGAGTACTTTTTTTAAAAAAATATGAATCGGTGCCCCGAGACCACATCACATCCCCATCACATCCAAATTATTACATAAAGTGTTGTCCACCGGAGATACACATGCGTAAAAAATCTGGTAACTTATGCAAAATGTTTGTATGGGAGCCCCTCGATCCCCGATCCAACCTACCAGCCACGGGCACGCAAAATTAATGTAGAGAATTTAATTACTTCCAACGACTATGGGAACAGAGACGGAACTATAGTAATTTAAAATGGGACGAGACGATTTCGGCAATCGGACTGTTAGATATGATTGTTTCTAATCCGAAATTAAGCGTTTGTATTAATCCTAATCACGTATTTACTTTACTTTTAAAGTTAAAAAAAATTATCTTTCTTGACTTTATGCCCAAAAGACACTTCCAGATATATTTTCAATGCAGTGAAATTAGAAGAAATATTTTAGTGCAGTGCTGTCTGTACTTTTTGCCTGCAGAATTATGTTGCCTTCCACATCGTTTGTACTCGTGTGTACTCTAAGCATAATGGATCCAATTTTCTCTGCAATTTTTGGCCAAGTGCCACGAAGTACTTCAATATTGTGTATTTCAAAAGTTATTTGGCGCCACCTAGTACTGAAGCTTTCTTAATACTTGTACTATTATTTCAACGTTTAAATATATAATACACAGAGCGCGCTGTACGTCGTTTTTTAATCTACTTAATTTTACTTGTTTGAAATCGTTTAATCATTCATTGAGAGCTAATTTTCGTATCGTTCGTTAAATATATTTCGATTTCTATTTTGTCGTATAATTAAAACAAAATTCTTATTACGCCATCAGGCCTCTTTATAATTCTCTTTCTTCTTCTTAATATACACTTCTTCTTTTTATTAACACTCATGCATCCCCTTCTCTGGTGGTGAACACCATCAACAACATAAATCTAAAAAAAAACCAAATCATGTCAAGGTTCGAGTATTGGATATTATTTAAATAAGATTTTAATGATGATACACCCAACGCGTTATGCGATGTTTGTAGAAGTCTACAAATTCCAATTTTTATGACGCATATAAGGGAATACAACGAATGCTTCGGAGTTCGACTTCAGTATTGGAAAATGTCAAGTAATAATATCCGATACTCGAACCTTTTTATGGTTTGGTTATATTTGGATTGTTAAATTCTCTATATTAACTTCGCTTGCCCGCGGCACGTCCGGTTGTCGGTCGCTTGGTCGGTCGGTCGGTCGGTTTGTCGTGAAATCTTGCGATAAATTTTTAACCCACTTCCCAAAGCCCGTTTTTATTGAAATTTTGCACATATTTCTATTAAAATTTTCAAAAATTAGCCCGATTTTCTTTAAATTTTATACACATGTGTATCTCCGATGGACAACACTTTTTGTGAAAAATTTTGAGACTTTGGGCCCCGGGGTTAAGGGGCCCCAAAATTTTGTTTACAAAAATTTACCCAATTTTCTTCAAATTTTATATACGTGTGTATCTCCGATGGAAAAATATTTTTTTTAAACATATTGGAGACCCCGTACCACGGAGTCGTGTGGCCCGATAAATTTTTACAAAAAAATTAACACGACTTTCTTCAATTTTTAAATAGATGTGTATCTCCAATGGACAAAACTTTTTGTAAAATTTTTGGAGTGACCGGGCCCTGAGGGCCATGAGGACCATATAAATTCGCCCGATTTTCGTCAAATTTTCAACAAATGTATATTCGGTGACAGCAGTTTTTGTAAAAAACCGGTTCAAACTTTGCACACATATCTATCTACTTTTAGAAAATTTACATAAAAAATTTAAATTTTTATGGATTGTTTTCTTACTTCTCACAATTGCCTGCTTCTAAACTAGTTAACCGCAGTGTATTGTGTATGGTGATTGGTGATTAAAAATGGTCACAATAGACAACGCTCTCGGTGTATCTTATCTTTCACAGTGCTCGAATACGTAGCCCGACGTATTTTGTGCATTTCCATATTGCGTAAAATGCGAAATGCCATTTTAACAACTTTGTGTTCCCCTGAAAATCCTACTAAAGGGTGTTTTTTTAGGAGGTTTGTTTTTCCGATAGATGTCGTTTTATTTTATGACAGTTGTTTTGACAGCTCAAAGTGGCATTTCTACTCAGTATTGTTTGGCAAATCATTATGAATAGGTTAACTCCAGAACAACGTTTTCAAATCGTGGAAATTTATTTTCAAAATCAGTGTTCAATTAAAAATGTTTATAGAGCACTTCGTGAATTTTATGGTGCACATAATCGTCCGTCAGAGACCACCATAAAGAACGTAATTACCAAATTTCGGTCTACATTCACTCTTTTGGATGCCAAGCCACCGACAAGAATGAGAAGAGTTCGTACAGAAGAAAATATTGCTGTCGTTGAGGCCAGTGTCGAAGAAAACGACAATTTATCGATTCGTCGTCGTGCTCAGCAAATTGGACTTTGTCCATCGACTTTATGGAAAATTTTACGTAAAGATTTGGGTTTGGTGCCATACAAAATTCAATTGGTGCAAGAATTAAAGCCACACGACCATCGTTTGCGCCGTGAATTCAGTGATTGGTCGTTAAATCAATTGAACGAAGATCCATTTTTTTACCGTAAAATTCTCTTCAGTGATGAGGCGCATTTTTTGTTAAATGGATACGTCAACAAACAAAATTGTCGCATTTGGAGCAAAGATAATCCACACGCCGTTCAAGAATTACCAATGCATCCTGATAAATGTACTGTTTGGTGCGGTCTATGGGCTGGTGGGATCATCGGTCCATATTTCTTTAAAAATGAGGAAGGACGACGCGTTACCGTGAATGGAAATCGATACAGAACCATGTTAAATGAGTTTTTGTTGTCAAATCTTGAAGATATGGATATGGATGAAATGTGGTTTCAACAAGATGGTGCCACTTGCCATACAGCACGTGAAACAATCGACTTATTGAAAGAAACTTTCAACGACAACATTATTTCGAGAAATGGTCCGGTGAATTGGCCTCCGCGTTCGTGCGATTTGACGCCACTCGATTACTTTTTGTGGGGATACGTGAAGTCATTGGTTTATGTGGATAAACCTCAATCGATTGACGCTTTTGAAAACAATATTCAACGTGTCAACTTTCATAGATTGTGATGACTTTGATAGATTGTGATTACTTTTTGTGGGGATACGTGAAGTCATTGGTTTATGTGGATAAACCTCAATCGATTGACGCTTTTGAAAACAATATTCAACGTGTCATTGCTGACATACGCCCTCAAATGCTTGAAAAAGTGCTGGAAAATTGGACCTCCAGAATGACATTTGTGAAAAATAGTCGTGGTAGCCATATGCCAGAAATTGTGTTTAAATGTTAAATGCCAAAAAATTATCTACCAAATAAAACAAAATTTTGGTCATTTCATAATTTTATATGTGTTTTATTCAAAAAAAAAATCGGCAACCTCTTAAAAAAACACCCGTTACAATAGAAAATAAAAGCCAAAAGAATCATTGAAGTTCAAGCAATGGCTGTTTAAGGAAATCTTGATGCGCATTGTTTTTTTTTGTACAATAATTTTAACACAGATTCTCTAGGTTGGAGTATTCGATATAACTGGGCAGCGCTATCGCTCTTCTCAAATTGAAAATTATATTTTGGTACAAAGTTCAGCTATGATGAGCTTTTTGTGGCAATAATTAGTTTAGCAAAGACCCAATCCATAATATTATTTATCAAACTTTATTTATTACTTATGGTTATGATACTGTACTTTTCCACATGTAGGTGGCTCCTTATTGTAGTTTGCAAAAGCACCTGAATAAATTACTAGTAGGGTAGAATAACTTGCGTTCTTAGTTTGTTACACTGAAAAGAGAAAATTCTGTAAATGCGGTGAAAATGTTTCACTTGTGCAAATTAAAAAGAACCGTAGTAACGTTCATTTTTTTCATATAAATGTATGTAGGTACATGCTGAACAAGGAATATAAATCCTCTTTGGTTGGTTTCAATTGGTTGTCTGAATACCATCAGCTACCGACTATAGTTGTTTCACTTCAAGTATGCACCAGAAATGTAGCAACAAAAAAATGGTACGGAAATGGCGGGAAAGCTTATACTACGTCGCGTTTTTGCCAATTGAATCCTGTTGGCCTGTAACTGAAAAACGCAATGTTGAAATATCTCGAATTTGAGAGGATAAAAGGAACAACAAACAGTCAATTGCTTACGAGCTATGTGTGCGTGTCCTGTTTTTCGTAAGCAATGGACAATAAAATTTTTGATGGAAAAACTTATCGGATTTCTGCTTTTAGTGAATCATGTGTGCCTGGTAGAAAGAGGCACGGCTTGGAATTTATTTACTCGAAAAACTCGAACTAGTCGAACTCTCGTTCTCGTCCCCGTCGTAAAGTCACAGTCCTGTGAATATTTGGCAACACTTCGAATTTTCATTTCATTTTTTTCATCAATGGAGTTTATACTCAGCTGATTAGATTTCAGTATGATTACATAGGAAAATATAAAAACAATTTTACATTATAACAATTTGTTGATAAAGTTTTTAAACTTTGCACACAAATGTTCATATCTCCTTTTAGAGAACTACGTGAATAATTTTATTTTTTTATGTGTTGTTTTTTTGTTAATTATTTCAGCCACTTCCAATTTCATTTTTTCTTCTTAAACGATTATTTTGCGTTATTTGATAGATTTATGCTTCAGTTTCGATTTTGTCTTTGAAACTGAATCAATCATCAATCAAATCCTTGTAAGAAATTCCACACCAAAGAATACCATAAGCAGGTATCATGTACGAATATACGCATACACATAAATAATGAAAAGATAATATGTACTTGATGATGAAGAGTGTGTCTCACATTCTACAGGGGGCGTACATCTTCTTCCCGCTGCTGTTAACTTGAACGGATAATACCATTTCTTAGAATGGCAATAAGCAGATAGGATAACATCTCTGTAGAGGTTTATGTTTTCAGTAGGATAACAGAATGTAGGTAGAGTGTGCTAAGCTTACCATGGATATGTGGCTGAAAATTTATCAAATACTGATAGACAACGTCAAGAAAGAACACAAATGCACTCAGGTGAAGCAAAATACTATGTTCTGATTAGAAGGATAATGACAAATGATTGCCAAAAGTCCAAAGCAGTTGCCAGTTGGTGTTTATCTTCAAATTTCACCCTCATCCTAACCTTACTCACCCCAAATGAAGCTCACACCGCATCAAAAATAATGATAAGGATATACTCGTAATTTGTGATTTGTTATCGAATTTGTGAAAATTCAATCATTTTTGTTTGGCTGTGTGTGATGTTTACCCGTAAACTGCACAGGACATGCGATTTTCTACGGTATTTCGGTACACGCACAGACTGTAGGTTAGTTGAAAAATGTGATCTCTTGAGATTCCTAACTAATGATAGATCATTCCAACTACACCAAATTGTTTCAGACAGATTTGCTTGTCATTCTGTTCCTTTTCTTGTTGAGACCCTATCCTACCTTCTGGCCGTTATCTAATTTATTGCCGTACGTAAAGGAGGTTTGTTCCCATCATGTTTTGCACAGAATCTCTGTAAACGTGAAATATGTATCAGTTGATTAGTTCTTATAAACTTTACATTAAATTTGCAATTGAAGCCTAGATAAATGGTAGTGTTTTCGAAGATGTCATCAAGTTAATGGCAAAGTAAAACTTCTTTATTTACAGATTAATATTGTCCATTAGAATGGACATTAACTTTGCAACGCAATATCTTATGAAAAAATCTCATTTATTGAGAATTTTTTATAGATAGTGTTCGAATGTGCAGGCATACCCTGGTTAATGTCGTTAATGCGTTCCTGGAAAACACAACAACGTTTGTGTGGGGCAAAGAAATTAAAAGATGGTGTTTCAGTTATATCTTCCCGGATGCGTAATTTTGCAGCGAAAAGTAATCTTTCCTTGTGCATTTCACGACTTTTCAAAAACTTTTCGTTATCGTTGTTGCTTTATTTTATCAATTTAATCGATAAAAGTTTATTTTATTAAATTCTCTATATTAACATTGCGTGCCCGTGTGTTTGTTTATTTGTGGCTGGCTACACTTGCATATCTTCAACAGGAAGACGACTGCAAGTTGAGCTTTTAAGCTGCAACTTGAAAACGGTTACAACACGGGTGACTATGTGGTTCACCTAAAAATGCTTGACTCAATTCCTGAAAGTGACATGTTCTGCAGTATCCCCGACAATATGGTCAGGTAGCACTGTTTCGGAAGGAAACTTTGAGGTAGAAATATTGGACCTGGTAATGGTGTTCCGGCACTGGACGCAAGAGGTCTGGTTTGGTTCACAGATGGATCGAAGAGAGAAACTGAAGTTGAAGCTGGTGTCTTTGGACCCAACACTAAAGTCTCGATACCAATGGGAAAAAGTCCCACGGTTTTCCAGGCGGAACTTCATGCCATTGAGAACTTTGCCAGACTTTAGCTTAGTAAAGGAATTAAGGGCGCTATAATATTTATCTTTTCAGATAGCTAGGCAGCACTTAAAGCGCTGTCGTCCAATTTAATGGACTCGTTATAAGGCAAGAACTGCAAGGATGCATTGCCATCCCTTCGCAGACACAATACAGTGAAATAAGCTGGGGACCCTGGTCATCAGGGAATTGCAGGTAACGAATCTGCAGACAAACTAGCTAGGGCTGGCTCGGAGTCTGCGTTCATAGGACCTGAACCATACTGTGGTGTCAACTGGGCTGCCGCCACAGCACTCATAAATTGTTGAGAACACAATTTCGTCTGGGCCCAGGGCTGAGGCAATCTAAACAATTGATCAGACACTTTTCCTACAAGGAAGTCCTTAATATAAATAGGGACAGGATTAGGAAGCTGGTAAGTTTCCTAACAGGTCATTGTGGCTTGCGATATCACCTTAACAAAATTGGGGTGGGCTCAGAGACACATTCTCTGCGAATGCCCAACACAAATTTGGTTAAGGAGACGCATATTTTAAAAGGAAATATGCTCGACAGCGGAGCTTAGGAATTCTGTTACTACCCTTCACTAGGAAGGTGGTACGTCTCTTATAATAAAATCACCCGATGATACAATAGATCTTTTAGGCCGCATTGTCTGCCATATGGGCTAGGATATTTAAAAAAAAATGTGGTTGGCCCAATTTTTTGATAAATTTTTTTCACACGACCATAGACGAAAGTGACTGTTTCATACACTATAACTTAGCTTCGAAAGTAGCCGTTATACACACTAGAGAGTTAAAATATAAAATACTTTTGTTATTTACTGCAGTCACAGAAAACACACATTCCCAGAGTAATTTTGAATTGCGCATAACAAGCTTAGCAGAAAACCCGGTTTTGGTCGTGTGAAAAATAGCGTACATTACTCGCAGAAAAATGCTAAGTAAACTCCACTTTCCTCACTCGTTATGGTATATACTACAAAGCACTTCCCAAAGTCTGATTTTATTCAAACATTGCATACATTTGTATCTCCGGTGAGACTCTCTATTAAAAACTCTATATAAACTTCATGGGTTTCATGGGTTGTCATTTTTTCCCATCTCCACCTACTTTCTTTCGACACATACCTACTCGGAGATATTAAATAAATAGAACAAAACCTTTAAGTTTTTCCCGCAGTCATTATTTTTCGGAAATACACTTCCATGTAAGTCCTGATTGCTCCATTTGGTTTTCTTTTTTTGCGGAAGGAAGCGTAATAATTGATGTGATGAATGTACATCACGCATGTGTGTGTATGTTTTCAGGAATACATGGTCGCCATTCAACTTGATTGCTCTGAGGTTCGCACATAAATCAAAGTCATGTTAAGATGGTTGCTCCATTGGGTCTTGGGATGATAGAGTTGTCTTAATCCTCACACTTTCACCTTTTGTTATTTATTTCTACACAGAAGATGTTTGTGCGTCAATCTGTCTGTCCGCCTGTCTAACAGTGTATGTAATTTTTTGGAAAATTGTTTGCCGAAATAAACTTGATCCTTATAGTAATATCAAGTTTAATAATAATTGAATGGTTAGATTAACTCACCATATAAAAATTCAAAATATCAAAAAATTCTCTAAGTTTGCTTAGTAGGCAAATTATTTGTTGCAAATATAGGTTGGAATTTTGGAACTGTAGAATAATTAAACTATAGCTTGTTCCAGATAGTAATCTGGAAACAGGCACTCATCAAATAAACTTTATAGCTTCAGATGTATAAGTTTTTCTGTTTGGGATTTTTTTGCGTTTGAGTTCACCTTCTTCATATTTCCTGCTAATGGATGCTAATTCAGTTTATTTTTGTATTGCATAAGTATGTGTAAGTACGTACTGGAAGTGATTACGTCATTAAGTTGCCTTTGAAAGCTTCACATCTGTCTTTACGCAGAGGTCACTCCGAACGTACCCAGTAGATTTCAGAAGAATAAATAATGGAGGACATCAGTGGTGTAAGAGGCAATCAAACTGTGATGTTGACCACTTAATTTATGTTTCTTAAATATGTAAGTTTCTTAAGTTTGTTGGTCCCAAACTTTTTTTTACTGATCTGAAGTTGACGTTTAAATCCATTATTGGATATGAAATCTCAACAAATTTCAAAGCATTTTAATGAAAAATCTTAAAAGGATAAGTGAAAAATCCATAAACACTTGGTCCTTTATTTAAAATTAGAACACGCCCAAATCATTATCAACCCATAAGCGGTTAAGTAGGGATGAATTAACAGCCTTCAAATGTACAACTTAGCTACATCTAAGTACATAGTACGTTTGTATATCTAGGTATACAAAAACACAACCAAAATGCGATAAAAATCACACAAACATCCATTCACACAGACAATTAGAAGGTTAATTGAAGCCAATTGAAGTCGATTAAATCTTCTCCGCCAATGGTACGAGTAGTTGATGGTGGGTACGTTTATGTTATAAGAGCCCCGCTAAAATCACAGTTGACAATAGATGTGCTCCACGACACTTTCTGTGCGATGGAAATTATCACAAACATTGCAACAGCATTTCTAAATATGAGATGCGGCACAAGCTGCGACACAATCAACAACAAAATGTAAAGAAAAAATCCAGCAACAGCTCTGGATGTTGTTTCCTATTTGCTGCGCTTACACTTAGATCTAAAAATAATAAAATAACAACAACAAACACAAAAATAAAAATAAAACTGCAATTTACACAAATAATGAGTCTTCGCAACAAATTATTATTAACGGGAAATACTGTTTTTATTTTGCCCCGAATTCATTTTCTAGTCAGACTTACTATATATGTGTGTGTGAGAAAAATATTATATTTGGGTGGGGTGGTGGTAATATACAGGTAACGACTGTATATGATTTGAAATTGCACAGTAAAATGAGTTGCATGTAAAGTTTTTATATAGAACTCAATATTTCAAATCTTTCTTTTATCCGAGACATCGTTGTGGAAACAATTAGTCGACTCCTTTTTTCCCGAAACGTTTAATCTACAGGCCTTCAAAATAGACAAGTTCAAGATCAACTAGTTCCTGAAGGTCCGAATTGTCAATAGAAGATCCAAGATTTTTGAAGGCTGACTTACGTTTTGTATTATATGTAATATTTTCTTGGTCAGGGTTTCTTGTAGTTTTTCCTGACCATGATCAATTGATTAAAGCATTTGGACTCGCGTCGTTTTAATTTCGTGTACGTTTTTCCATATGGCTTCTTCAATGAGTCAGGGAGAATTCTGAGAAAATAATTTGAAGCAGGCTACAAACGTGAGGAATGTGCTATTACAATCCTTCGATATTTATTTTAAATTTAATTATAATAAAGGGTATAACCCATAGCCAGGGAGAAAGTAGTTCATTTCTTCCTTGACAATAAGTTTTTGTATAAAAAAAAACACTTACATTTGCCAATGTAGGAGAATTAAAAGTGTACTATAGTGGCGCCGTGGTTCAGTGATTATTTGCATGGATTTCTGACCAGGGAGTTCGTAGTTCGAATTCCAGAAAACACCAAATTATTTTTCATGGTCTCCCTCTCGCGAATGTCTGACAAGCATCCGAGAGTAACTTGCCATGGAAAACTTCTTAATTCACCATTCGAATACAGCATTAAATTGTAGGTCCCTTCAATTTGTGTGCAAAAATATACATGCACAACACAAAAGGTCGCGAGAAACAAGACCTTGGACCGCAACGGTCTGTCACTCCGAATATTATTGTTTAGCTGTAACAAAACATTGGCTTAATGTTCTGGTGGTACTGGTGCACAGGACGAAACATAACAAGGATATTGATTTTTGTAAAATACCTTGTGGGGCAATGCTTAGCAATTTGAAGTTCCATAGACAGGCTTTATGAAGCAAGTAATTAGGCATATTTGATTCATTTCTTAATATTTTACTAGTGAGAAATCCTAAATAATCTTCCCAGATTAATAGATTAATTACGAAAACGAATACCCACAGACATATTAAATTTTAGTTTTAAATACAACATCTACTAGAAAATTCAAAATCAGATAATAATCTCTTAGCTATATAACACGAAAGGTTTGAACATCTCAAAGGGCAAAACCATTTATTTTACTTTTTGTACTCTATTATAGTAGCTTCTAAAGTTGAAAATTTGAATACTTTGTGTGGAAACTTGAAAAAATCTAACTAACAAAAAATATACACTTGAATGACGGTGTGTTAAGGCAAAATGTCAGGTTTGCACAGGGTGCCAAATAAGTTTATGTCGCAATATTTGCCCTCACCTAACTTAACTCACATGATGTTTATAGCTTAAACAAAAATCCTACTTAATTTGGAAACATGGAAGAATTTTTATTCCACTGAGAGAATTCTATGAATTTTACTGATCCACTCAGTAATGAAATCCTTTGACAAAAAAAAAACATAAAGCAATGTAACCAGTAACTAATTAGAATGCCATCAAGTACTACTCGAAATAAAGATAGTATGTACGAGTATTTTCCCTTATCCCAATCCTTTCCAGCAACTGCTGTGAGCCACGTCTTGCAAGGATATCTTCTTCGTCAGATGCGGTTTAGAAGTTAAGACAGTGCTAACGTCAAACAAACGTCAAGTAACATCTAACCCACATCTCCAAAATGACATTGAAAAATTATTTCAAAATTTGTGCAGCAAAAAGTTGTTTTTAACTTCCAGTATGAGGGTGTGGCTTGGTGGTTTGGTTGGTTTGTGGTTTGGTGTATTTCGACAAAAGTAAATATGCCAGGAGCAACGGTATACTGCATACACTGCCGTTAGGCAACTTTAATGAGAAATTTAAAAATGATTCTTACATCGTCCTTCATCGTTGATGAGTATATTCACCGCCGCCGCCATATTCATGTGCTCATTGTCAACCAGTCTTTTACACTTACACATATAAGCGAATAAGCGAACACGCGAACTGGCGACGCGTCACACATGGATATGTGCCAATGTAAAATGCAAAGGAGCTTGTGCTTTCGAATCTATTCTCTACTCCAGCCTGCATCCTGATGATGGAAATTGTAATTGTAAATTCCGCACATCATTCGTTGCGTCGCATCGTCATCGCATATGGCACATCAGGCGCTGCTTTGCTCCATCATTCAATCTGACGCAATGTATCTCTGAGGAACATGGCAAGAAACCTTCTTTTTCAGTTAATGAGATGCAAAAGAAACAACAGAGTAAATCAGCCAAACCGACGAAAATACTATATGGTGCTTTGTCTGTGTGTGTATGTGTGGATAAATTTACATACGTGCTCAAGTGACAAAATATGCAGGCAGCAGGAAAGCAAAAAGCGCCCTCTCTGTCATCCTGTCAAGCCGTGCCAACAAGATGCTTCAACATTGGCCACAAGATTCGCAATGTGCGCGCACTCATGTCGCAAAAGTGAAGGTATAATTGGAGGACAGAAGATGAGTTACCCATGCTGCTACTGCTGATGCAACTTTTCAAGGATGCAAAATTGTGGCGAACAGCGTTGCATTTTTAAAATTAAAAAGACACCCATTTTTAAGGTCCGAACAAAGTTCCATCCTTCGTTTTTTCCTAAGCAGAATTAAATTTGGCTTTGGACTTTAAAGTAAATTAGAGCTGATCGACTTTCAGATTGTTCTGGAGTTTGTTCATCCCTTCTGCCTCAGTGAGGTTTCAAATCGTTAAAGAGTAGCCCAAATGGGGTAAAAATGCAACGCACGTTGCAAGAAATTTATCAGCGCGTGGCGTGTTAAGTATATAGCACATCGGGGTGCGTCGACTTTCTTGAAGATATTCTGCATAACTCCCTCTCAAATTCACCCTAAATCAACAAACAACCGAACCGCACTTATCCTTTAGAGAATTACTCTTGAATGCGCTCAGAGGCTTTGAAGTCAGAAGTAAGAACTGAAAAGTCTTTGTTTTGACGTCATCTTGTTCGTAACCCACACAAAAGGATAACACAAGCACCGCTCGCCATGAAGCATCAAAGGCAAACGTCATTCGGTAGTAATCAGCAGCCAGTTAATAACTGTCACAAAGGATGATGAGATTCCTGATTAACTTTGACAGGAAAAATTTGCAATTAAAATTTTCAAAATAACAGCGATGAGACATTTAGGGATCAAAGAGCTACTGGCTGCTCATCTATTTGCGTTGCTATAGGAGTACAGAAATCAAAGCCGTTAGTTACCATTGAGATTGTTGTTGTACCTTGCGTTTAACATATGAGGCATATATATGACCGCCACATCGGTAATAGAACTTTAACCCACATACAACGACACCATTATGTTGTAGTCGCTCATGGAAACACACACATATGTTCCACTCAAATTGTGTCCTTTATATTTTGGAAATGTCCTTTATTCTCCTGCTGCAGACAAATTTTGCAAATTTGTCGTGGAAAGCAACCAAACGTACAGAACAGGCATCCACACGCAATCGCACCTAATCATCCCTCATCAATAGGTGGACCTTTATTTCACTAAAATTGAGGACGCTATGGCAGGCTGAATGACTACTTCAAAAGCCATCGGTGCCTGTGATTCAACGCGTAACCCTTAGCAGCAGAAACATGGTGGCACCCAATAATAATGTCCATTGGTTGTGACTGATATTCCCTGAAGCATGACCGCATTCTTCAATTGCCGCTATGGCTGGGTTCCTCTAGACATCCTCGGTCGCAATGGTTGCACAAAAGCACATCCAAATAAATTAAAATTGGTGTCACACATCCTCCTTCGGGCAACTACCACCACTGGTCTCTCTCGATATTGGTGTCGAGATAATTTGTATTTAAGCGGAAGCGCGGAATGGCATTTGTTCGGCGATGCGTTCATTGCCTGTTCATGAACGAAAGTGCACAATCCATTTTTGGTCTCTATTATCGTTTGTAGTAAACACTCACAAGAGGAGGCAGAAAATAGCGTGTTCCGCACCAACTCGCTTTCTGCTTTTTCCACGAATCTCGCGAAATTGTCCGTTTCATGATTAGGTAGGTGTCTAAACTTTTTTTCGGATATCCGATGCTTAGCTAAAGCTTGGAAATCCTACTCGTCTACCACACTTGGCCACTCTTTGTCGACAAATCCTGAGAGCCACACCGTCAGTCCGCATAGGCTCTTTGTTTTTGTTTGCCGCATTGGGTATTCCCTGTTGCGTGATGCATGTCATGTTGTGTTGTTTTGTTTCCCTGGTTGTCTATGCTGAAAACCGCATAATAATTTTCAGAAAACGGTGTCTCTGAGTGTTTGTGTGTGTATTAGATGGATGGTTTCGTATCTCAGCTCTGCAAATGGTTAGGGATATAGGATTCGGCATAACTAAGTAGAGATTCTCTAACTTTTCAAACATTTGCTGAAATTCTTTAAGCCTTAGAGTAAGTAATCTGTGTGTCGTAGTCATATAGTTACATAGAAAGCGTTACCACATCGCTAACATATATATCGACCCACTGTATAAGGAGCAACCGTGACAGTCTCCGGCTTCAAGAAATTGTTTAATTACATAAATTTAATTACACACACATAAGTATACATCAAATGCATCACATGTGTATGTGGCTGTATTGTCATCATACATATTCTGCCTGACCAGTCAGGTCCAACGTTGTTTCTTTACACGTCATACAGTAGACTCTAGATTTATATGACCAAAAGAATGTTGGGCTACTTCATATAAACGATAAGTTTTTAAAATCAATAAAATGTATTAAAAATGCAGAATGCAGAGCGCTGATAAGCTGATGCGCTCTAAGCAGCGCTGCTTGCTTTACGGTTGTGGTTGTTTTGTTTTTGGGTTGCAGTGCTTCGCATTTGTTTTTCAGCATTTATAGTGGAATTCAGTATACCGTTTGGTTATTAGAGAGTTTACATTAAAAAAATTTATTTTTTAAATTCTTTCCAACTAGTTAGAATCAATTTATTATTTTATCTACAAAAGATTTCCTGTTTCTACTCTAGAGAAAGTTGTTTCATCATATATCATAACATTTTTCAGTCGGTTTTCTCATAGAGTTTCAGTACAACCACACCCAAGTTTTGCAAGATTGTTCATTAGATCAGGACTGGTAAAAAAATTATCGTAGGAAAATGAGAAATGGAGATCAATGTAGTCACGTGTAATAATTTCTACAAAACTCAGTACAACGAACTCGCGCAGAAAAACAGAAGGGCCTCTCGTTAAGTTTCGCCTTTGATATATTGAGCCCATTAACTGACAGCTGCATTACAATTGGCGTAAATTTTAAAAACATTTTATTCAAATGATCTTCTACTGGTCTTTTTTAGACATTTTGTCATTGGCATCAAGATTACTGTTATCACAAACATGAATGTTTGCAAATATATCATGGAATCTAAATCTACGCATTGATAGCGAAACCATTTCATTGTGGGGTGTCAGTTCGATCCTCGCAAAAGATCTTACTCCTTAACAACGGGACGTATCCTGAAAGAATAACAATTCCAAAGAAAACATATTTTTCATTTTCTGTAACGTCTATCTTTTTATTTTTTCCCGCTGCATATAAACTTGTAAAGGATCCGAACGGCGAATTGAAAAGCTTTCCATCACAATTTATTACTCTCGGAAAGTATGTCACCCATTCGCGAGGGGGGAACACCGCGAAAAATACTTTTGGTGTTACTGGGATTCGAACCACGAAGCTCCTGCTCAGTAGCCATGCGCATTTCCACTGAGCCACGGCGCCCACTCAATTTCTTAGAATATACTAAAAATAATTTCTCAAAATATTGGGCACGAATTAGGGGACAGCATGTATAAAAAATTCCTTTTGTGTATCTCTAAGAGAATACAGTCAATACTTTACGGCAATAAATACATCTCCTTCCCTCCCAAGATTCAAGAATAATTTCCCAAATTATTGTCCACGAATTAGGGGACACCTGTATACAAAATTTAGCTCCAAATTCTTATTGTGTATCTCTAAGAGAATACAGGCAATCACTATAATACTTTACGGCAACAAATACATCTCCTTTCCTCCCAAGATCCAAGAATAAATTCCCAAATTATTGTGCACGATTTAGGGGACACCCTGTATAAAAAATTTAGTTCCAAATTCCTATTGTGTATCTCTAAGAGAATACAGTCAATCACTATAATACTTTACGGCAACAAATACATCTCCTTTCCTCCCGCCACGTTTAAAGTCAAATTGTGACATATCCCTCTCGAAGTCAGCAGTTATACACCTTGAAAAACATGACATAATTTCCTTTGGGAATACACTCATCTCGAGTATGGATATACCAAACATACTTTAAAAATCAATACACGTCCTTTACCACAACAGCACATATGAGGAAGATTTTATATACGAGTATCCAGGTCAGACATACGAGAATGTTCGGGTAAAGATTTTTCCTGCATTTCGACATATTCCACTGAAACGCCGATGGTGATGTGCCTTCAACCCATCACTGGTTCACACATTTACGTACCAAAGCAATCAAACATAATAATGAAAATGAAAATCCTTTGGAATCGTTGGATATCGCACGACATTCGCACCGAATGAGTGTAATAGAAGGAGGATGTATTGCGCCGCATTGTGTGAAGCGGAAGACTCACCGCTTCGAGAAGAATCTAAATGAAATACCTCCATTACCACACCCTACAATGGTCCGTTATTTTCAAAATGATGGCGCAAAGTAACGCACCAGAATTATAATTGTAAAAGTCAAGCTGAGTATAGAAAGCAGAGCACGGCAGCGTTTCATCAGAACCGAGTGTACTTTCTTTGTGTGCGCGTATTATGCGAGCATTATTGTGTGATAGTTGAAGAACATTTCGTTTGAAGGTTGAGATTCTTCCGTTACACAACGAGCACGGAGTACTAAATTTCCCTGGAATTTGCTTGATGCTTTTTGCCACAAAGCAAACGTGTGACAGACACAGAATACATAAAGAACGCCTAATATTTTGGTAAAGGATGTGAGAGGAGTAAATCTTACGCGAAGAGTTTTTTACAGGATTCGTTAACCTTCGTATAATATGTCATTTGCATAAGCTACGTAGAGTGCTATAACTTCGTGACAACGTTCCAAACAAATAAAGGAGAGCTTCCTGAAAATGCAGAAGCTAACAGTCCGTCCGATTCTATCTTTCTGGAATAACTCCTTCAAAAATAATAAACGAAAGATGCTCGGAGCAATGTTGGGCTGAACTTTTAAACAATACTTTTATATTCTTTTAATATTCACACAGCGAAATTCGTCCATGTTCGATTTTAAGATTATTTTCCGAAAAGCTCCAGATGAACTCCAGATCAACAACACAATACATTCCTGCAAACATTGGGGTGCTCTGTCCTGTGTGGGCATCTTAATTAATAGGAAATATTTTGGATGCTTTCCTCAGGTCAGGTCAGACCAGATCTACATTAAAAGGATCCAACCGCTCAGAACCTCAATATGGCCCAGCGCCGCAGATTCCACTGTATTAAAAATCTGTATGGCTATTAGATTGAAACAGTCATAATCTGATGACTTTTTTCTAAGCCTTTTTTAAACGACGAATACGAAGAAATTTCGACGACTCTTAGCACGATAGATAGGACGATGGCAATAATAATATATGCCGCCAATAAACTACAATTAGGTTTTTATCAGTAATAAAAAAAATTTAATCGTCAATCTCCCCTTATGATCACAAAAAGGAAGAACATATAGATCGAACATCAACAACATAAACACCAGGATGACACGCTATTTATGTAGAATTTCTGTGCGAAGCTTTTACCACTTAGCCGTTTGCACTTCAAAAAAGTTGATCCATTGGAGTTCTATGCTATGCGTTGACTCCATTCCTTCTCGACATGCCATTACGTGTGAAATTGGAGTGGCAGCAACTTGCTTAGGTCTTAGTTGAAATAGTCGACATAAAAATAGAAATTCCGTCCAAAGTGAAAGGCAACAACAACACAATAAAGCGGTACACAAACGGAATTAAAATTCGTCAAGGACTTTGTTCATTGTTTGTTTGTTTGTTTGTGTGTTTCTTTGGTGAATGAGGTTGGCGTTTATGTTCTGTACTCATAAAACGCGTGTATAGGTATGTGTGTGTGGATGTGTATAGAGCTTCATTGTTTATTGTTTAAATGTGCTCCTAAATTATTATTGCACGAACGACGTAGAACACATACGTTCTAGGGTGGATATCCTGAATGACACGAATCCCCCTCTGTGTTATGTTTTAACTCTTGAATGCCACATCAAGTTTTATAACTTGAACGACGACTTAATTCAGATGCCAGCCATCCAATATCTCTCTTAAAATTGTTGTCGTTTTCATTTGTTGCTCGATGGAGTATTAGAGAAAAGAATGGAGTGGGGATGTAATGGGGGGTAGCAGATCTTTGCGAAAACGTATGTGCGTACATGGAAATTGTTATGCTCTCCACTTTAAATAGAAAGCTTCGTGGTTTTGTCGCTCAAAAATTAAGGCTAAAAAGTCGCAAACAACTATGACAAAATTTAAAATGCTGCACGGGTGGCTGGCGTTGCTTGGCATTTACCACATCATGGTAAATGTCCTTTTTTCGAAATGAGGTTTACCACCACCACCACCACCACAACGACGCACGGCACGATTTTAATTTCATCAGGACAAACAACCTTGCAAGGACAAGGAATGCGGTAATAGCGGTAGAAAAATATAGTGATTGACGGAGCGGTGCGCAAAAGGCAATACGCGTCATGCTCGCGTAATTTAGTGACACTTTGTTACAGTTAGCAAATTCTTGGAGAGAATAATTTCCATTCTTATCTGATGGTGTTTGTCGGGTTCGCGGATAATTTGTAGTTCATATTTTATGTGAAACAATTTTTCGAGGAAATTACCTTGAGAAATTTGTGGACTGACATTACCCACCTATCTGCGTAGCTTTACAATAGCTTTTTTTAGCTGACCACAGTTCCAACACCAATGAACGAGATGATAAATCGTAGATCGACTCGTCCTCTTGCCCGATAGTAATTCTGATGCTGTGTCCTACTTTTTAATCTTTCCTCAATGCAATTTCACTGTCTGAATTAGCGGTTGAGGGGAACGTTCTAAAAATGATCTTGTTCATCTGTTTCTACCTATTAGCATCCCGGTTATGACATGAGGTAGGTATCATGATTCGCAAAGTACTATAATTAACTATGTTCCGCTGATATGGATGTTGTTGATGCTAAAACGAAAAAAAGACGATTTGTTCCATTTGCGATGAATTGTCATAGATGTTAAATATAAACTGTTAATTCTAACAAACCCATCATCATCAAAAATTGGTACGAGTGTATCAACCCTAAAATCTGTGAACTTTCTTCTTTATAAAATACTAGCTGAAATACCCGACGTTGCCCGTCAGCCCTCACATCTTCAACCAACCACATTAATATGTGAACCAAGTTTGGTTGAAATTGCGCCAGTCTTTCCAGACAACAAACCCAAAAAACTCAAACTGCATCCAAGATTTCAAAGCTTCTTGCGATAACCCTAAAAATACCCTTATGAATGCACTGAAGACACTTCCTAAGCTCACCATTAAGACCGCCCATGCCCACGCTAAAAATCATTTCAAAACTCCCATCAAGATACCACTTAAAACAAATTTCAGAAACTTCTATTAGACCTCCTCAAGACCAACCACAACAACCCTCTAAACCCCCCAACGATCACCTCAATATAACCAAATCTGTCAGAGGCCCCTCCTCCCAGACTAACCTCAAAATATATCTATCTTGAGGTCCCCCTCAAGACTTAATCAGGATCGCCCTAAGACCCCCATAAAACGCCCTAAAGGTATTATCACCCACAAGATGCCCAACGACCACCGTCAAAACTCCTTCAATACCGGACTTGTGAATCTATTTAAAACCCACTCAAGACGACCCTGAAAACTCTACATAACCCCCTCCAGATCTTACTAATGGTCTTATCTCTCCATATAAACCACTCTCAAAATCCTCTCAACAGCACCTCAAGACCCATCAAAACCCACCTTATATCTTATTTCAAGAGAGAACAGTACTGCTCTTTGGCTTGCGTTGTAGAAGACATCTCTCGTGCACTAAGTTTTTGAAGACTAAATATCAGGCTTAACAAAACCACTAGTAGGGGATGTTGAGTTATTTGCTGATTTTAATAATCTCACTCAGCTTGTGAATGACCCCACTAGAATTCCAGACATTGTAATCCCTTGTACCCTTGACTTGTTTATTACCTCTGATCCTAACAACTAATTTCTCGTTGTTGAACAACGCACTTAGAGAAAATAACCCTAAAAGAAAATTATGGTTACACGAGAAAGCCGACAGAGATGGCCTCAACAGTTTCGTTATAAGTATTAACTGGCCACTTAATGCTTATAGTGGTGTGGCTGCCATAGACATAATCCAGGAGGGTATGAGAAAATTTATCCATTACAGGGCTAAGTCTATCAAACCGAAGGAAAATGTTTGGTGTGATTTAAACTGCACAGAGGCTACTAGGAACCCAGAAGTATGCTTTCGGTTATATAAAAATAACTCCACTATGGAAAACCGAACCGAATTTAGAACGAGTCAGAAATGATTGCATTGCACACATTAGACGAGTCAAATTCAACTTTGACCAGAAACTGAGACAAATTATACTTCAATGTCGCAAAGGAAGTAAACATTATTGGTCATTACTGAAACGTATTAAAAATACTGCCTCGTCGTCAATTCCTCATTCACAATGACATTCTAGCTGTTTGCCAATCTGCTTGCTTTACATTTCGCAGCTAGCTTCACGCTACCAGATAGCGCGTTGTCGCCGCCGGTACTTGCAAGAGTCAAATCCTCTATCGGAAAGATTCACTTTCGTACTCGTCTAGTGGCTATAGTATTAAATGATCTCAACAATCATAAATCTGCTGGGCCTGATGGTATTCCCGCATTTGTTTTGAAGAGGTGTTCTTCAACGTTGGCATTGCCACTGCGCAGGCTATTCCATTTCTCTTGTTCTTCTAAAGTCGTGCCAAGGAATTGGAAAACAGCCTTTATCCTTTAGCCGGCGAACCGTCATATATTTCCTCGTACCGACTAATTGCGCTAACATCTTATAAGGTCATGGAAACGCCGCTTATCAATCGTGAGGTTATGTAATACCATGAATCACGTGAAATCGTTAGCTTAAGGCTTATCTCACTGAAGAGTGGAACTAGCCTATTTACAAATTTGGTGAAAGCAAAGTTGTTGCACTTGATATTTTCAAGGCATTTGACAGAGTTTGGCATCAAGGTCTTTTCTCGAAAATGAATGCCTGTGGAATTGTTAAGGCCCTGCTTGATTGGGGACAAGTAACTACCGCTTACGGCATAAACGCCGGTGTTCCGCAAAAGCTCTATTTTTTCTCCGACACGCTTTCTAATTTTTAAATTCTCTATACTAACTTCACTTGCCCGTGTGTTTGTGGGTTTGTGGGCTTGTGGGTTTGTGGGTTTGTGGGCTTTTGTATTTGTGGATTTGTGTGTCATGGAATCTTGCGATCAATTTTTAACCCACTTCCTACAGCCCGATTTTATTGAAATTTGGCACACATATATATCTCCCATGACAACACTTTCTATTAAAATTTGAGGCCCCTCGAGCCGCTCCCATACAAATATTTTACAAAAACACTTTTTGTAAAAATTTGGAGCGATCTCAATATACAATTTTTAAATATCGCTATATCGCATCAGATCACGGCAAAGTGTGAGCTCTGTGCTCTGTGAGCAGCGCTGTTCGCTGCCGTTGCGGCATTTGGTGGATGATTTTGCCACAAAACGAGCACGCAGTGTGTGTGTGTGTATCCCCGATTAGAGAATTTACAAGAAAAATTTTAATTTTTATGGGTTGTTTTTTTTTATTAATAATCTCCAATCCGCTACTTGTAATCCAATTCATCCTTTCGCTTACGACAACACTCTTAGCTTTTCATAAGAGTTCGCGCTTTATGCACGCCCCTCGTCATACCAAGTGGAACTCGAACAACAACGTATGTTAAGCACGTTAAATTCTGACCTTGACAGCATATCAAGGTGGGGACTATCTAATAGAGTAGAATTTAACGCTTCCAAAACCCAATGCTGTCTTCTGTCGTCTAAACGGTATTTAAACCCCCAACCTTTATTCATGAATGGATCTTGCGTTCAAGGAACTAAAAACCCTTAATTATCGGTATGTGCGTCAACAACAAGCTTCATTGGAACGACCATAGTTTTGCCATCGCCAAGCATGCTGCGAGATGTTTAGGTTTCCTAAAACGGTCCAAGGTGTACTTCACTCCTTCTGATCTGGCTACTATTTACAAGGCGTGTATATTCGCCCTAAACTTGAATACATCTATATTGTTTGGACAGGCGCCCCACAGACCACATTGCATCTTCTAGACAGAATTCAGAACCGCGCGATAAAACTTATTGGTGAGGTAAATACCGCGAAAAAATCGAATCGCTTGAACATCGTAGGAATCTTTCCTGCTTGTCACTGTTTTATCGTTTTTTCCACAAGCGGTGTTCAAAAGAAATATCCAGAAGCATCCCGCCCATTCTTGAACCCATCCGTAATACCCGTGCCACGCGTCTACTATTGGGCCTATCTTCGGACGTACTAACCAATTCAGAGATTCCTCCTATAGTTATGTGGAATGAATGACCCGATTCTGTGTTTCCGCATTTGTATAATCTGCAGTCATTTAAGACACGCATGAATAGACATCTCATCTTTTCCTCTTCCTAATTACCTAACGCCCACGCTGTGCTAAACATTATAAGGGTGCAAATCCCTGTAGCGTTCGTACATTATAAAAATAAAAAATATGTCATATTTTTGTATTTATCGTATAATTAATTATTTTGATGCTATGGAATGTATACTTTACACAACATCACCAAAAACCTTCAGGTCTCTGTTGAAAAAGTTCTCTCAATGAACTATTCACCACCACAAATTGACAAAACTTCCGTCAATAACCCGAAAGCATCTGTCCACAATCAAGCTCGCTTACTCAATCATCTCTCAACCGATTTGCATGGAAGAATCAGCAAAAGATATGGATAATGGATGAACAAATTGCCTACAGATAGATGGATAGATTCATCGACTTTCATTTCCGCTCACATTATGCGGATGCTCGTAGCGTTACTTCAACTGTACATTGCTCTTCCGTTGCACATTTCCTTATTCCTTTTTTTTTCATTCTCATACATTTAATCAGGAAGTTATTTTCTCTTTGTTGTGGAGCAAAAAACTCCTAAAGGAAAGAAAAGCTGTTGTACAGAAATTCATTCGATGACAACCATTTCCTTTCTCAGAATTTTTTCAGAATTTTTTTTATAAATTTCTATAATTTAAACCGCAATGCATTTGTGTTGTCAAAATTAAGCTTAAAAACATTTGGCTATTAGATTGACACAAAAGGGAAAAAGCTTTATGTGCAGTAAGGGGTTTTGTGAATTTAGCTGAACAGAAGCTTCAGTCTCATGCGTGACCGGAATGCATGCGTATGGTACTCGTATGAAGGAATTGGCTACAATATCGACTCCATCATCATTACGCGTACCATACCGTAATTTTGGTTGGCTTCACTTCGCTTGATTTGCCAATGCGATTGATTCAAATTCTTCTTGAATATCTCAGGTAGTAATTTGCATTGAAAAAGAAAGGATTCGTCGTCGGAGTATTCAAGTCGGAGTAGTCTTTATAATCAACAAACGCCCGTAATGCCCATTTTTAAAACTGGCCAACTTTTTCATACTTTAGTGATTAATATTAACCAACACATAGAACGAAATCATCTGTCAAAATTGAAAGCTTCAATCCAGGTAAAAAAAATAACTCTAATGGAACCGATATTTGCCCATGAAATTGACACTCTTCAACCTAGTGACTAACAAATATTCGATGAAAAGCTTAAAGGACTTTCAACTGCACACGATTTTGGGTGACTACAGGTTTCACACGGTCGTCTACTACCAACTATGAAACCTTTTCATGCTTCCTTTTCATCTTTTTCTTTCAAATCCTTTCTAGGACTATGACTGCTTGAAGTAAAGAACTAATTTGTATTCAGAGCATGTGGGATTATTCCATACTTCGACAGTTATGTGTAATTCACATTCGAATAGATAATGTGGAGAACTCCAGCCAGGAGTACCTGCCATTACTGGCTGAGAATGACACATAGGAATGCGAATACAACTAATGTGACCGCACTGCTGCATTGTCATGAGTCTCGTATTATCCGGGGACAATAGAGGAAACGCTACATCTGGGCGAATGGGTGCTTCTAACAATAGAACTTCGACGACGTTGGAGATTTCAACAAACAAATTTTCCAAATGTTTGTAAATTTTTCCCGCCTATACATAAATTGGTAGTTGCCGATAAAAGGAACTTAGTGTTCGTGCATCACATACGAGCAAACCTGTAAAAGGACACACAATAGGACACGTCGTGCAAAGTAATATTTTTGTTTGTTTGTTTTTCAAATTGGTTACGTGGTGGCAGTGAGAAACGACTGAGGAGTCTTCTAACGATCATCCGAATATGAATCCAAAACGTGACGAGAAAGCCTTACTGGAAAATATTAGCATATTTGCAGTAGAAGTTTGCAAGCCGCAAATTTTTACAAATTCTAAAAATCATTTTTTTGTTACCCCATTTTACATCACACGCAGTAGCACGTACAGACAAAATTTCCGTCTGTGAATTGATTTGAATTATTCATGGAGTACGTTCCTTTGGAATTTACAGGATTTGATTGTTTTTTGGTTTCCAAGTATAAATAAATTGATTTTATTTATTTTTATTTTTTGTATAGAAGAAGTTGGAATGACTCCATTCACTTTGGAAAGATCTCAATCTATAACCTAGCCTCCCGTAATAACCAGTTGCAATCACCGTATAAATGTCAAGAGCCGTCTATCGTAACAGAAGGTACAACAAAACCAGCTTAAGAATTTACTTCCCAAAGCGGTTTGGCTGAGTAAACCCAACATTCAATTTGATCGAACAAACTAACCCCTGAGGTATCTAAATGATGTAAACTATTTGTTCTCTTCTTGTAACTAGATAATTTTGCTGGCGTACGCTCGCCTGCGTTCAGGGTCGTCTGCCTATGAACTTTTAGACGGTTCGTTTTAAAATATTTATTTTTATTGGACTGTTGAAGTTTTCAATAATTATTATATTTATATATACTTATTACAATATATTACAATTTCTTCTTCTGCTTGAGAAGATCTCTTCTTGCTCCTGTCGCTCCATACTACCTAGCCGCTGACTCAAGTTTCGTAGTGACGTGATAGGGAAAGAACGTTGGTATGCACTTAGGCCAGTGTATTGGGGTATCTGTCCCTACCGGATTTAGCCGAAAGCAGCAGGTCTTTCACTGCTCACTCTCTGCTAAATGGAGAACTAGGCCCTAGAAGAGATCGAGCTTCAGCATGAAGTCCTGTAAGGCCTGCCAGAGTCCTAAAACCGAAGGGTCTTTACAGCTAACAAGGGAAATCTCAATCTATCGAGGATTTCCGGATTTCGAGAGGGAGTCCTGTAAGGTCCGCCAGAGTCTCGAAACCAAGTAAGGTGATTTTTAGCTGGGATCGGTCGTAAGCAGCAGGGATTTTCCTACTCTCTCTATACTGAAAACTAGGCCATAAAAGAGAGAGTTGGCTTCGTTATCGTGTTTTGGTGTTAGATATTTTACATTTAGCCTTGCGTGTGAGATGTTCATTTCTCGCTTCTTTTTACTGTTGTTGGGGATACAGTCGGTATTCTACTTGCCGTGTTTTCTCAGTGTTCCTTCTTTGATGTTCACTTGTGTTACTATGTTGTTGCCGATGTCTCCACTCCGAACCGTGTCACTGATCTCGTGGAAAAAGCCCAATTCTTCTTGCGTTTCTTCTTTTATAAGTTCTGCCTCTTGGTGAAGTTTGCAGTTATGCAGCTTCTCTCGGCTCTCTCGTTTTGTGGTACTTTCTCCTTCCACATTTTGCCAGCTCCGTACGTGGCTTGTTTGCACGCTGCATTGGCTGTGTTGCCATGCTGGATTACACTTTTAAGCACTGGATGTGTTGCTATGCTGGATTGTAAACTACGTGTGCATGGTGGGTGTAATGGTCCTCGTAAATCCCACTTTTGCAAGATTTTCTCATCACGACTATATAATTGAATTTGTTGTTACTTTTTTGTGCTGCCTATTGATCTGGATGAAATTGTTTTGTAGACTTTTTTTTTGTGCTTAAGAAAAGCGTACTTAGGTTTAAATTAGCTTCAAACTACTAAACGATCTCTCTTCCCTAGCAACGGTTACAGAAAAGGTTGAAAATATAAGTAATGCAATAATTTTAAAATCAAAAAAAATATCCGAAAATTGCGGTGTTAAGAAATTTAAAACATTTAAAAGCCTTTTGCTGTCGAATTCTGCTGAAAATTCGATTTTTACTTAAGAAATTTTGGATATTAAATCAGTTGATACATCTCCAGGATAAAATGACAAAAATACTATACAAAAAACAAAAAAATTCGCGTCTGATAAATTTTTAGAAATTAAATGAAAAATTAAATCTGCTGCAAATTCTTTCTGCATCAGTAAATATGCTTTCGAATTCATATGAAACTAAGTCCATTAATGGAAAAAAATGTGATCTTAAAATTAAAAAAAAAAGTCAGCTGGCATTTCGTCGCTACATCATCATTATCATCATCATCATATTTGGTTCTACAAACGGTGTCCGGTCCTGGCCTCCCGCAAAAAGTCTCTCCACCGGTCCCTACTTTGAGCTGATGTAATCCAGTTTGGCATCCCTAAATCCTGAGCGTCCTGGTCTACGCCATCCTTCCAGCGTAGGCTTGGCCGGCATCCATAAATCATACCGTAAAGGACTTTCCGAGCAGGATCCTATTCGCTCATGCGAGCTAGGTGTCCTGCCCACCGGAGCCTATCGAGCTAAATTCTATTCACGATATCAACATCGCGGTAATGCTCGTAGATCTTATCATTTTAGAGTCTCCGGAATCTAACGAGGCTAAGAGGTCAGAATGCTATTTGCTAAGCCCCAAGTCTCGGATCCATATGTAAGTCTGGTATGACCATTGTGTTATACACCAGCAGCTTGGATGTTATGGTTAAATTCCTGGATTTGAAGAGTCTTGACAGACTAAAGTAGGCTTTGTTGGCTTTTAGCAACCGTGCGCGTCTATAAACTTTCTATATAGCGATCGGACTCCAATGCCAAGGGGCTGCAATTTAAATTTTTGAAAAAACTTCTTTGTACCGTTTATTGTTTCGATTATGAACAAGTATAAGTATAACATCAATAACGTTTCAATTAACTTGATATTGATTGTTCTAAGAGTGGATGTTGTTGCTCATTCTGTCCAAAATAATTAAACATTAGACAAAAAATTCATTAATGTATTTTAATTTATTTAATTATTTATATTTACAATTGGACTATATGAAAAATTGAAATATATGAAATAAACAACAATGCACCATTTGGTGCATATGACATTAATAGATTACACTTTGCTGTCGTCATCTTACATATTTCTCTAAAATATTTCATAACAGTAATAAAATTCTATCAAACAATGAACAATAACTTGACTTCTAGGTTAATAAAGCAACTTAGACTCGATGTAGGTGTGTAGTTTAACAAAAAGTGCTAATAAATGGAATAATAAGTTAGTTCGATTATTGATTGCTTCAACTCAAAGTTTCATCCAGCTACTCCTTTACTACCTCAAGTGAGCAATAGACAATTCCCTGATGGTGATACTGATTTACATATTTCAATGCTTACACACGTTGCTTTGAAGGCCAAGAGATGAAGCATATAATTGACCAATCCTAAAATGATTGATTGCCGAATAGGCATTGCATTATTTGCTGATTGATGACCTCGTTGAATGTTTGGGTGTAATGCGATCTGTTTTCCTAATCAAGTGTTCGAAGTTTTGGCATTCTAGAATAGGCAGTGGCGTAAATGTGTGTTTAGGTAGCTTAGATTTATTCAATGCTCCTTTTTTTTTGCATTAAGTAATATATATACATATATGGATTGCAGTAAATTAAAGGAATATTTTCTAGTCTTCCATTAAATAAGTTGTCTGGTACTTTATATAACATTAACGAGAAACATAATCAACAAAATTGCTGATGATCTGCTGGCGATGACGTTAGTAATGTCAAGCTAAAGGAAACCTTTGTTGATTTCCTCTGTCTGCAAGCGAAGCTCAGTTAGCCCTTGCGATTGCTTCTCCTTAACTATTTATTTCATCTATTTCCTGGCTGAGTAACATAATAGATATTTAGTTACAGAACTGTCAATGTGGGTAGATGAGATAATTTCGCACTCACTTTTGCCCGCCACTTGACAATCAACAATCTCAACGCAATACATCGCTGTCACTACCACTCCACTTAACTTCTGGTGCGATGATGAAATGACATTTGCCTGACTAATACACTTTCCATCATACGTAATGAGGAATAAATCTGGTTATCAAGAAATATAAATCGAATTCAGCTGACCCAAGTAGCTGTTGGTGAATAGCATATATAACACAACTCGCAACTGGACCATTGCACTGATATTGCACTGAAAAATATAAAAATAATCAAACGCGAAAAGCAAATTATATTATTTATAATCTCGTTTAATTCAATTTAACGCTCTGGAAACACAATTAACTTGCATAATGATGACGACAACGCTGTGATGACAGGCCACGCAAGTGAAATCAGCGGGGAGACCAGTATCGTTTTCAGATGGGGATGCGAGCTCTGGAATGTTAAGTTCGTTTGCATTTGCTACTTCAATAATTTGTGATGGAACCTCAAACGTATAATGAAACATATTTCTCCTGCAAAGTATAGTAGTTGAGATCACTGGTCAAAAACACACAAGCGCATTGTGATTATAAATGGCAGAGATGTGAGAAGCCCATTCTGCCCGCCTTACTCGTTTGCTCGCGTTTCTTATCAATTCACAAAGAGCGCTCAAGTATTTTCTTGAGGTTTTTTTTATGAAAAAAAAGTTTTGTATTCAAATTTACTAAAGTTGACAATAGATGTACTAGTACTTGCAATTCAATTTTAGTTAAGCTTTTCAATTCAATTGAAAGGCAAAAATAATGTATGTATGCTTTTATGAGTTCTTTGCATAATTTGCAAAGAATCCAAATCAGCTGGCAAACAACAGCTACTACATATAACACAGCTTAGAGATGTACAAAGTCTTCATTTGTGTCGAATAAATTCCTGAATAAAATTCATTTAGTTCAATTGATTTCATTAAAAGTTTAGCAGCTACAAAATTTGAGAAGTGTATTAATTTAGAAAGATTTGATGAGGTGTCAAGGACAGTTTTCACATGAATCAACAAATAAACAGGAATCCACAGACAAATACGATAATCAAAATTTGTAGATAATTATGCTTAAATTTACTAAAGAACATGTCCTGGTCGAATCAGTGGTTAGACAGTTGGCACACAGCCGGAGGCCACCGGGTTCATTTCCTGACGCGTCCAAAAACGTACGAATTTTTCTCATCTAGATTCAAAACATGTACACATCTTGATACGAATATATGGCTTTGCTATTGACGTTCTCGACATCAGTGCCACCTACCGGGTTAAAAAAAGAAAAACTCTTTTATAAGCACCAATTGAACATATAGTGCAAATTTGGCTTCAATATGTAAACGAACATGTAATGTGTATATGGCTACGATATGTCCAGTGGCTTAGGACAGTGATGAGGTTACACATAAATAAGCAACCACTTTTTCAAAAATCCTGCGCCACCAACCGGGCTCACTATAGATATAAACCTTCAGGAGCATCTGTTGAACGTATACTGAAAATATGGCTTTAATATGTCCAGTGTTTTAGGCGTCATGAGGATATAAATATATGAACCAACAGACCAAACCATAATTCTACAAACATCTACACTCCAGCACCATTTACCAGGTAAAAAAAAAGACGAACTTATCGGAGCACAAAACGAACATATGGTGTGGCAGTGGTTAAGGCATCGTGATCACATCTTTTAACCATGATGACTTCTCCAGAACCATCTACCGGGTCCAAAAATAACATAACATTATCGGAGCACCAAACGAAAATATGGCGTGCGATGACTTAGATACGTCTAGTGGTTTAGGCGTAATTATCTCACATATATATGCACAATCATTATTTATATATATATTTGCAATCATGTTGACAGCAATTTACTAACTAAAAAAAGTTTTAAAAACTTTATCATAAAATTGTTATAATGCAAAATTGTTTTGAATAAATGTAATCAGCAGAGTATAAACACCAATGATGAAAATGAATGAAATGAAATTACATGAAATGAAAATGGTTGTGTAAGTTTATAAAAAAAGTTGTTGTGTTTTGTTGTGCTTCTTGTCTCGCCTGGAAAATTCCCTACCCAGACCGCAATTATTTTGTCAACCTAACAATAAGAGCAACAGCCTACAAAAACTAACTTAATTCGCTAAATGACATAACAATGCAAGAATATGGGTAACAAACAACAACGAGAGTATGGAACTGTGTCATCCACTTTAGTTCAATTATTCAAATACGAAAACCCAGACCAGCCCAGCCCAGTCCAGCCGATTTCTGTAACCATACGAGTACTTAGTGTTCCGTTCTCGCACTCTTGTTCGTTAATTAAGAGCAATTCGAGGAGACTCCAAGAATAAGAACAAGAGCACACGACCACACTAAGCAAAAGATGCCTCTTGCAATCGTATGTCCATTCCATTGCAATGGAGAAACAGCAAACAACATTTGTGTCATTTCCTTTTTTCGTGATTTTCATGTGGGTTGGGTAGACGGCGGGCGGTAATTAGACGTTTCCGATAATGTTTCCTCAATTTGGTGGACATATATAAAAGAATGACATGAAGAAGTGCCTTGCATATGGCTGGGATCGTGTGAGACCATCATTTCAATAACCAACCGACCAGCACCAAGCCGCAATGAACCTCAACTTTGGGTTAATTATAAACGATCCTGCGGCGATGAATACTAAGGGGAAAATTAAATAAATGACAGAATGGTAGCATTAGGAATGTGAGTGACAACACAATATTCAAAGGTTGCCCGATGTGGCCATCTGATCAATAGGTCAAATATGTACGTACATGGTCCTAACTTGATTTCAAAACACTCGACCCGGATAAATGTTGTTGAGATAAATTATTATGACTTTTGCGCACAATTTATTATTATTACCCGATCTGCCAATGATAATAGGGAAAATTTATTACTACACTCAAAATCACTGTACAGAGGGATTGTGAGTAGGTATACATTATCCATAAATTGTAAGGTCGCTTTCATTGATTTTTATTGATCGACGGACTTGAACATACCCTTATTTTGGCTGGCTTCTCTTCTTAGTGCATATCTGTCGGGCGTTAGCATTCACACACAAGTGACTGACTTTAAGAGACCTTAATTGGACATGAGACCGCATCTTTCTCTTGCGATTGTTGAATGAAATAATATCTATAGAAGCTGCACGCATAGACTGTTCCCGGATCATATCAGCTCACCACTCGTACGAGGTACAATATAAATATCAACAAGTCTTATGTTATTATATTTTGCATCCTATAATCTGGAACAAAGCTTAAGATCAAATCAAAAGTTATTATCGTCATAGGGGTCACTTTTGTGATATGCAAAAAGTGAAAAACTGACGCAGCCATGAGGAGCTTGGTTTCTTTTTCTGTTACTTATCACTGTCAGCTGTAAAAATAATTTTAGTGTGTGTGTGTGTGAGGCGATCTTTTTAGAGAAGTTTCATAACCAAGTGGCAATATACAGTCCCTACAGTCCATGAATTCGTCCATTAGCATTGAATGCAGTCAGTCATAGAAACGATTGATTTATAGGGGAAGCGTTGACGAGAAGAATACAGCACCCAGGAAAACAGTATAACGACTTGAAATTGTTGGTACCTGATTGATATACATTTTTTAATGAGTTTTTAAAATATTGTTACGAAATTTAGGCTTTCGAGTTCGTAAATGATTTTGCAAATGATACACAAGTTTATTAAATTATAAATAGCAACTTTAATAAACAAACAGTAAAAGTAATGAAAAAAGGAAAAGTGTTAAGATATTTTTGCAAAAGAAAAAAAATTGCGGTTAACATAATAAATTCTTCGAATTAGTGAGGAGGTCGCTTCTACTTGGAAAACAGTACTGGTATTAACTCTATAAGATTTGCTGTGGCTCTAGTATGACAATATCTTTTCAGAACATTACAGTGTTACATTTTTCTAATTACCTAGTATTAAGTGCATCTTCACGAAAGGCAATCTAACTAACCTGCAACCAAATGACTTAAAACATTGCTTTATACATAATTTATAACCATATGAGTCCAGACTGAAGTCGTCGCTCTTAGCTACAAGTACCTACAATTCTGCATTACACATAATTTATACCCTTATTAGTCCAGACTTAAGCCCTCTCTCTTAGCTACAAGTGCAGTTGAGAAAAAAAAGTTAACGTTCATCAGATTCGATGGCGTACCACCGAAGTGCAGATAAGATATTTATAATCTTCATATAGTTCATCCCACATTCAATTAAGAGGATAATGTATAATATATGCCTGTGTGTGTGCGCTTGGTGCACACATGAGTGCTCTGGCAATTGATAATTTCGAACGGTGAACGTTGAATGAGTGAGTGTGACCAAGCGATCCACAGAGACGGACAAGCGGGCGTAAATAGGAATTTACAAAACACTAAAAGTGACCAAATGACAGAATAATGAGCAAGAGAATACAAAACGAGAAATGGTGGTTGTTGGTTATGTCCAGTTCCGTAGTTGTTGTACCCCATGTCATTTTTCAATTAAATTAATTAAGGCTGCATGTTTGTGTGAGTGTATTTGTGCCGATAGTGTCGATCATCTTAATTTTGCGGAGGGGATGCGCGCGTAGCGATCATGCGCAAGCCACAGAAGAACTCTGTTCCGACCCATATCTTCTTCCCGAGAAGAGAAATTTTCAAGAACATAATGACATTAGACGGATGATCGGTTGTAACGATCAGTGTCGAAAAACACATCCATCAGTTAACTGTGAGCAGTCGTTGTGTGAATATCTAGAGTGTTGTTGGGTGGTTTTTTCCACTTTTTGTAATCAAAGAATCAAAACATTTTTCTCAACAACATACAAAATTTTTGAATATTAAGTAGAAATTGTTATTCCATTAAATTTTAATCTGAAAGTAATAGAACAGAACAGAGGCGCACACACAACGCACGCACGCACACTGACTCCCGGTTGACGTTCTGAGGTTAAGACCTTTCGTGCGATAATCGTTATCACATTCGTTGGCGATCGCCGAAGCCGGCTGCACAATTCACGATTCAAGCAAAAATAAGTATCGTCAGCTAGAGCGCAGCAGAAGTAGAGATGTTTTGAATAAATTTTAGACTTTTCGCAATAACAAGTGAATAATGGAAAAAGATTTTTATAAGCTGTGAATTAAAGAAAAAAAATTAATAATCAATCGCAGTGCAAAAAGCAACAAAAAGGACACAATTTCTGTTTACGCCGTTGTTAAGCTCAGAATCGTGTGGCTAAAAATACTAACTCTTAGCATCATAAGTGACACATTTGAAACACATTTTAATAACTTTTCACTACAGTATCACTACGTGTGATAAGGCAACCGCCTGCCGTATTAATCATCGTAGATTGTGATGTGTGTATGTGTGAATTGCTGACGTTAGCTACAAGGACACGCAATGATGCAAAGATTTTCGAGCTGATCGTAAGTATAACTTGAAAGTAAACTTTTTATAAATGTTTAAAAAATTAAAGAAAAAATTTAGAAAGATTTAACTGAAACGTGCCGTCATAAATGCTTACCTCATCGGATTGACTTACTTTCAATATCAAAGCGCACTGAAGATGTTTTAAAAATTTCCATGGGAACCGAACAAAACGAATTCCAATATTGGCTAAGAATTGAGAAAGGAAACACATTGTGTTTGCAGCTCGATCCTTCAACAAAAAAACGTCTCCTTGCCGTCATGTTATTCTCCATTTTGCTATGCAATAAATGAACTCCTTCAAAACTCCTCCTCGTCGAGAGCATTCATTGAATTTCCTCTTAAGTATTCAATACTTAATGTTCTTTTCTTGAAGTGTGTCTCTTAAGTGCAGATTGGAAGAATTTTTTTTAGATATAATGCAGAGTCATCGAATTAACGTAGAACCTCATTAAATAAATGTTCAGGAATTTTGAAAAGCATCAGCGTACTTATGAAACGTGTTGCTCTCTCTCTCTATCTCTAGTCTTTCAATGATTTAAATTTCTGAAAGGTCGACAAAAAAGATTAAATTGGAAAAATCATAATTTTTATTGGCTTCACAACTGGGTTGCAAACTGATTTCAGAAAAAAAATTTCCTGGTGTTGTCCCAATTTCGAGTCGATTTCTGCGAACTGCGATCTATTTCGTCCTCTTATCTCAAAAAATTACAATCTTCTGATATATATATTTTTGATTCAAATGTCGAATGACGTTGTGACAGTCTCTATTGGCATGGTGACACGCCAGATAACTTAATCTGTTGGCAGCAATGAATCGATCTGTTACCAGCATGGACTCGTTGTGTTTGCAGAAAAGGCCCGATCTGTTAACAACGAGGACTCATTCTGTTTATACTAATAAATTTATCGGTTGGCAGCAATGACTTGATCTGTTGCCAGCGATGAATCGTTCTGTTTGCAGCGATGAGTTAAACTGTTGGCAGCAATGAATCGATCTTTTACCAGCAATGACTCGATCTGTTAAAAATGAGCATTCGTTCTGTTTATACAAATAAATTGATCGGTTGGCAGATATGAATTGATTTGTTGACAGCGATGGCTCGTTATGAGTTGATCTGTTGGCGGCAATGTCTCGATCTATTAACAACGAGGACTCATTCTGTTTATACTAATAAATTTATTGGTTGGCAGCAATGACTTGATCTGTGGGCAGCGATGACTCGTTTTGTTTGCAACGATGAGTTAATCTGTTGGCAGCAGTGAATCGATTTGTAAGCAGCAAGGACTCGTTATGTTTGCAACGATGACTCGTTCTGTTTACAGCGATGACTTAATTTGTTGGCAGCAATGAATCGATCTTTTAGCAGCAAGTGGACTCGTTATGTTTGTCGATCTATTGGCAGAAATTACTCGATTTGTTAACAACGGGGGCTCATTCTGTTTATACCAATAAATTGATCGAGCAAGAATTCATTCTGTTTATACTCGTACTAATAAATAAATTTATTGGTTGGCAGCAATGACTTGATCTGCTCGCAGCGATAAGTCATTTTGTTTGCACCGATTACTTTATCTGTTAGCAGCAATGAATCCACCTGTTTGTAATGATGACTAGTTATTTTAGTAGCGGTGCTGTACAATGATTAGATGTCGCAGCAAGTCCAGATTGAGCGGCGTCGTTATATGTGTATATGCCTGTTAGCAGAAAAAAAAGGATAATAGTAACTTTTCAGTCGGAAAATGTAATTAGCAAAGAAAAGGATTTTTCTCCTGCGTACCTGCGTACTGGTTTTATATCAGTTTGTCGCTGGTTAGATGCTATTGCTGTATGTCTGCATCTGTATTTCTGTATATCTGCATATATGTTAATTGGTCGGTTTTAGTGGCCTGATAATGGCATCTGCTTTGCTACAATGAGTCCAGTACCGTTATATATTTTTACTCTTGTGATAAGTCCTAGTTGTTATATGGGTATTCAATAAGTGGTATGATGACGACTTGTGTGTACCTTTTGGTAACATTGGTAAGTTTGTCTCATAACATGTGCATATTTTTCTTAATTTCGGTTAGACAGTCTGGGTATGTTCATCAGAATTTTGGGCCATTGGAAATTTTTATATAAGGGGGGAAAAAGCATAAAAGGTGTTTTATAGAATTAAGGAAAGATAATGTTTGCAAGAGCTCTGTATACTTTCCATTATTTCAGAAAATATTTATAGTTAATTTGTAAAAAACAGGGCTTAGGTCATCATCACTCTGAGATTGCCTTACATTACGATTATATATCCTTTTTTCGTTATTTGCTTCTATCACTATATGAGTGTATCAAAGGATTCAAATGTGAAAAGCTCAAAAAGCAAAGAAAGTTGGTTCCACTTTCACACAGATCCTTGTGTAAATAACATAGTCCTTTTTGCAGTTGCAATCAAATAAAGAAATATTGCTGTAGAAGTGTAAAGGATTTAGAAAGTAGAGGGTGATACGCAAAAGGTATTATGACTTTGAGGTGAACTGCATGACACCACAACCACGACGAATGGTATTGTGTGCGCCTCGTCGTCTCTTCACTGGTTTTAGAAAAGAAAAAGAAAAAAATTGCAATAAAAAAAAGAATGCCCGCAAACCACAATGTAATCAAAAACGGTAAAGTCAGAATTGGAAGTGAATTAGTGGGAGTGGAAGTGGGAGTAGAAGTGGGAGTTGGTTAGAATGCGGAAAATGCAATTTGCAATTTAATTCATTCGCGATACATACCACCACATAGACACACACTCAAACCACCCACCCACTTGAGTCCTTTGTAAGTGATTTGCGTTTTGCAATTTTCCTTAGCGTGAGCGTTCGTCGCTTTAGCTCCTTTTCCTTCCAATTCAATTGCTTCAATCGATTCAACGGAATTCGAATTGAGCTTAAGGCGAGCAATCGTATTGACTCCTGAATTCATGATATTTTTATTGTGATGTTGACGTAAAAAGGACGACATGCGATGATGATGAAGCATTCGCCGTTGAATATTTTGGCCTCAATATCAGAAGTTCTTTTTCGTTCAATCCACGTAACTATGTAAATTTATGCAGAAAAGTCCTTGACAAAGAGTGTGCCCTTATTCAAGTATCGAGAGCCAAGTATGAAGTACAATAAAGTCATTATTAAGCCAAGAGGGCTACCTATACTCATGTGATCCATGTAAGCTCCATAGAGTGCGTCATCGTCTGTGCTATTTCTGTTGCTGATGGCTTTGGTTGACAAACAATAATTCAATAGCTCTGAACGCTGCCGCTTTGGCATCTTTTTTTTTGCCTTTAGCGCTAATTTATGAGGATGTACGTACGTACGTGAGTACGTGTGTGTGCAAGTGCATAAATATAACGAAATAATGATCCTTCAAATTGGATAGCGTTACACTTAATGCTGTTGTTTTTTCCTTATGATGGTTATGTGAAATTTTTCATTTTTGCCAAGAAGAGAATTTACTTTCTATTTAACGAACAACGACGAATAATAATAATCCTCTAATAGCCTCAAGTCATGTAAGACATACATCCAGACGCGTGCCGGCCGGCACCTGCCGTAAGTTTTGACATGCACTTGCATGTACAAGTGTATGTGAGAGAAAAGTATTGAGAGAAAAAAAGGAACGAAATTGCATTCTGTATTTTAAACACCAAGGAACAAGAAAAGAAATTAAATAAACAATAGAACAAGGATAAGAGGAGGAAAATCTACACGTAATTGGTATTGCGCAATAGCCGAAGGGTTTGCGGCTGTTTGTCGATATTTTTCTGCCAAACAGAAAAAATAGCGGGAATCGTACCAAAAATTATTGTTACACCCTATGGTTGCAGGGTAATACATCCTGCTGAGTATAGTGTCGAAAGAAAATTAGACTTATTATTCTAGAGAAGTCAAAACCTCCTGTTATTCGAAAAAATGTCAATTGTATTTCAACGAATATATTTCGAAGTTTTCCAGGAATTTAGACTTGTATTTTTTGTGCGATCGGGTGACATGTGCAATTAGAATATTAAATGGTCATTTTTCTAGAAATTGATTTGAAGAGGTTTGAAATTTTACCCATCAAAGGGGCGATAATAGAATTCACGACCCTAAAGGATTTCATTATTTTTAAAGAAGAAATCTGTAGAAAAACTTCTTAAACCCATTCATCCTTTGTTGGGGTATTACTTCTCCAATAATATTAACCATTTCCCCAAATAAAACAAAAATATGAGAACCAAAACTTAAACAGTCGATAGCTACCTACAATACTGTAATTTTTTCGTAATATTTTTTCTTCTACTTGGAGCAATAATTTTACGTTACAACCAATTTTGCTGAAAATTTACTGAGTATAGTGGTCGTCACTAGTACCGTGTATTTGGAAATATGGGTGCAACACTGCCAAAATGCTTGACTATACAGATATCCTCATACATAGGTATACTTGGCAAACATGATCCGGAAGACTAGAAAGAGTTATGTTCGAACATGAATGCCCGACAAGACGTCAGATATGCAGCGGAAAACGTGATAAAAGTGAATTAATCATTGTAGGGTTAAGCAAATGGCTAGGATAGTCGTAGACCGTTTTCTCAGCATGTTAAGGATTCTTTTTTTTTGTTTTGGATGCAATTCAAAATAATTACAAATAACGGAAACTAAATTTAATTAATCTATTGCCTACCACCAGGCCAAATTTATAATTTAGTTCGCGATAATCTGTTAGTTTGTGCTTTAACGGTATTTATGTTTGCCTTCATCATAATAAGTTACTTTTTTCAGTCACAAAATAAAAAATTAGATTAATGGTCGAGTAAATTGATGAAGCACCACTTTTATAACAAGAGGAGTTGAGTGATTCGCTAATTAATAAATACTAGAAGCCTTTAGTTCAAATCGCACTAAACTCCAAGACTACAAAACACAAACAACCCCCCTCAACACTACCACAACTCCACGAAGGTACTACTGAAAATCCCTCTAAGCCCAAGACACAAAAACACAGATAACGTCTCTTAAACACCAACAAAACAAACCCCAGCTGATCAAAAAAAAAACCACACCAAAAACAAAAACTGCAAAAGAATCTTTGCAGACAATACTTCATCTATTCCTACTTTATTTCATAATGGAATTCCATATAAAACAGTTATTGAAAAATCTTTTCTTAGCTTTGATTTTTGCTTGTGCAGGGCATTTTTCTTGTGCAAGTATTTTACTTGTACGTCTAATCGAAGCCCACCAATTCTCCCGAATGTAGGATTGTTTAAAGAATTCTTTAAGAACTTGACCCTAATAAAGCTACTGGACCCGACAGTATTCGGTCATTATTATAGAAAATATGCCATCATACTCTGGAAAAACCGCTTACAAAATTATTTCATCTCTAAATGAAGACTGGTATTTTTCCATTAATTTGGAAAATGGCTAATATACAACCAGTTCCGAAAAAGGTGGTAAATCAGCACATACTAACTACGGCCCTATTGCTTTGTTGTAACTTCTATCCAAGGTAAGGGAAGACTGGCATTTTTCCATCAATTTGGAAAGTGGCTAATATACAATCAGTTCCGAAAAAGGTGGTAAATCCGCACATACTAACTACCGCCCTATTGCTTTGTTGTCACTTCTATCAAAGGTAAGGGAATCTATCGTTAATTTCAAACTAATGAGCTATCTTGATAGTAATACTCATGTATACGATCTGCAGTATGGATTTCGTGAAAATCGCTCTTCAGGTGAACTCATGACGCGCATGACTCTTCGTTGGGAGCGACGCATTCAAAATCAAGATGAATTAAGCGTCGTATCCCTGGATATTTCAAAGGATTTTGATAAAGTATGGCAAGATTGTCTTATAAATAAGATTCGTTCGCTTAACTTAGACACTTCTCTCGTTGCATGGATTGAGGATTATTTATGGAAAAGTTGTATTGAATGGTAGTTCCTCATCTTCCTATGGCAATTGCAAATGCAAATTTCGCTTGATTGGCTCGCGAGATTTAATGAATACGGCTATTCTGTCGAACTTTAAGTAATTCTTAATTGGGGCAGATCTACTAGGGTGGAATTTAATCCAAATAAACTCCATGCTTGTCTTTCTTAGAAGACAGTTCAGCATTATGTGCCGCTATTGCGAGATCTGATTCACTTAGGATGTTAGGTTTGAAAGGTTCAAGTGAAATTTTTTTATGAAATTTCAAAAAGAGCGAGCCAATGCTTAGGTTTTTATAAAACGTTTTAACATCTACTTCACTCCCTCTGAATTACTAAGATTATATATGACTTATGTTAGGCACATTTTGAAATTTAATTCGTATGTATGGGGTGGGGCTCTAAAATGGCATTTGTATTATCTTGATAGAATTCAGAATGGAGTTGTCCATTTGATAAACGATGTAACCATTACTTCGTCTCTTGATTCTTTGGAGCATAGATGAAATATAGGAGCTTTAACTATTTCCTACAAATTTTACTACGATAGATGCTCTTCAAAATCCCGTTCTCTAGTTCCAGGTTATTTTATCGGCAACGTAAACACTTTTTTCTCTTCTAATCACCATAGATTTGCCTTGAAACCTTTTTCATGTAGAACCCAACATTTCAAATCTTCCTTTCATCCATGAGTGACATTGTTATGGAATTAACTCCGTGTTTCCCGAAACGTTTGATTTACAAGCCTTTAAAATAGACGTCAACAATTTCTAGAAGGAACGAATTGTTCAATAGAGGATCCAAGAATTTTTGAAGGCTGAATTACGTTTTGTATTTTATATATTATTTTCTTGGTCAGAGTTTTTTTGTAGTTTTCCCTAGACATGATCCATTGATCAAAGCATTTAGACTCGTGTCGTTTTAGTTTCGTGTTTGTTTTTCCCCCTATTGCTTTTTCAATGAAGCAGGGAGAATTCCGAGACAATAAATATATATATTGTAAATAACATTCCTTCCATTCTTATTTTAATTTTAATAAAGGGTATAGGCCAGCTTATTTCCGTGGCGTTAGTCATTTTGAGAGATCTCCTTTGGTAATAAGTTTATATATATAAAAAAAAGCATTAGGCTGCGTTCAGTAAGTGCTTAGACACAACGCCTTGGTTACTTTATTCGGAAGGACTTGTATATTATAATATACATATAAACACTTATAACTATATAGAAGGATTAAGAAAAATTTAGAATAATTTCTAAATGAGTAATGTGATTTGTTATTCTCGGCATTACTATTTTTACCAAATTTTCGTCAGCAGCTCTCCTCTGAATTTGATGATTCATTCTCTTCGTCTCCACATGGTCTTGAGTTGATGGCGTCTTTTATTTGTCATAGTATCCTTACCCTGTCAATTGTTCAGTCGTTTAGCTAAAAATATCGAAATACATGCGGAAATTCAACTGGCTTTTTAACTTAGGACTTGACACTTGTTGCAGAAGAGTGAATTCAATAAATTAGAATTCCGAAAAAAAGATTGACTCCACTGATTCCTAGTTAACACTCATCCTTAGAATTAGTTTTAACTTGGAACGAATATGTGAAGCTCTGACACCATTGTCTAACGTCTCAACGTATTAGCTGGCTTGTCTTGCCCTTCTATGTTGTATTCAATTGCCATTTTGCAATGTTATCTCCTTTTAATGTTCTATCCAGTTCAATTTCCTCTTTGGATCTGCCAGAGTTCGATTTTTTGACGCATCACTTTCAGCCAGAAAACCATTATTTGACGTAGGCAGCTGGTCAGAAATGTTTGCAGAGATTGAGCTTCACAACCGGATATAGCTTTCTTCCTTCGTAGCAGCGAAGAAATATAGAATTTACGTTGAATTTAAAAATATTCAATTGGTATGGCCTTTAATATTAGTGATGTTCGTTTCAATGTTTCGGACAGGTCTAATTACTGTGAGAATAATGCTAACCAAATGTATCACAAAATGGTCAACTCCTTCAACGGCGTTATATAGAAAATTTGTCTCCAATAGTGAAACAAGAGTTTTGGACTTAACAGAAAGCGGCGATCCTAATATCATGATTATCCAAATCAGGATAACTATGTTGTAAATTTAAAAGCATTATTAGGCTGGTTGCAGTTTATATGAGGTAACCTTCTTGTTACTTCTATAACCGCGCTATAAAATTAAAAGCAAAAAAGAAGTCTTCCCAGAGTATATTCGCAAACAAAAATTACCAGAGCACTCAATTAGCAAAAATATTCTACACATTCCTCAAGTTAATTTTTGTCACTTGTGGCGCATTCATTCAATTAAGAAAAATCACCGTTAATCAAATGAAATTATCGTGAAAATCTTCTCGATTATCATATCAACATAGTGGCAATAAACAGATTATTTTAACAACTGCAATCACATATAGACACAAACACACACTTTTTTCTATGAGCTATTTCTATATGAGAATACTTCTAACACATTCATTCAAAACGCTCACCATCACTGTGACGACCATGGATGCGAATCAAAGAAAAACTGGGGAGTCATCAGAGCAACAATCAACGATCGTCAACATTCGCTTTTTATTAAATTAAGAAACACACTCCGTCGTCGATCTCATTATGGCAAGCCATACCAAAATTAAATATATACGAGTATGAATCTAAATTAATTTGACCCTCTAGACCTTTTGACTGACGCATCAGCAACAGTATTCAGCCGTCAGCGCCGTCATCTTTGCTCTCAATTTGATCTTCCAACTGAGTCTTTTAATTTTCAATGATCAGTGCGGTGCGCTATAATGTAAGTGATCCACTCTGATCGGGCTATCTGTGTTCTGTCGGTGACAGTTCTATATTTATAGTAGTAGTAGTTACTGTGATGCTGAATGTGGTCTATAATGAATTGTCGTTTATCGCGAGGAATATTGCGGTAACAAAAAGCGGAGTATGTGAGTTCCTGAAATGTGCGTTCGACTTTTTCCCAATTAGATTTAGTGTTAATGTCCTTTGTAAATTTCCTTTGATTTAAGTAAAAACTAAATTTCAAACTCAGTCATGCAGGGGAATCCTTGTTTACCTCTATATAAAAAAAACATAGTTTTGCTATTTTCTGTATCTCTATAAAAAAACCAAAAATTTTTGCTATTTTGTTGTATAACGCATGTCGCGTGCCGTGTATAGCTCGCGTGTAGCACGTCTGAAGCTTGGAGAAAAGAAAATATTTTTGAAATAGCCCTGCACTCAAAAACAGATATTTTTTGAGATTATTACCAAAGTAGTGAGTAATAATAATAATAATAGTCCAAGGTCTAGCTTCTGTTGGTGTTGCTGGGATAAGAACTACGAACCTCCTGCACAGTAGCCATGCTCTTTTCCACTGAGTCACGGCACCCACTAGCTACAAGCACTAGCGCCCACAAACTGGTGAGTGCCCGTCAAAAATTACGGAATCTTTTTTTTGTACCATTTCACCATTTTTCATCGTAGCACCAAAAGATCATATGGTGTGAATATGAACCAAATCCATCCATAAAAACACATTTTCGTAAATATCTCAACTCCAGCGGCACCTAACCGGTCCAAAAAAACCATAAACTTTTCGGTGCACCAAACGAACATATGGTGTGAATATGAATCAAATCCAACCATAACACAAATTTTTGTAATTATTTTGACTCCAACGTTACCTAACGAGTCCAAAACCAACATAATATTATCGGAGCTCCAAACTAACGTATGATGTTAATATGAACCAAATCCAACTATAAACACAAATTTTCTTAAATATCTCGACTACAGCGTCACCTAGTGGGTCAAAAAAACTTAATCTTATCGGAGCACTAAACGATCATATAGTGTAAATATGGCTGCGATGCTGGTTTAGGCGACATAAAAGCGCTATACATACAATCCATACAGACAACGGCAATTATGTTATTAGGCCATAATAAACGACTGTCTGGCGTATTTCGATGTATATATAAACGTTTGTACCCGAAAACGAAGTTTTTTACATTTACTTGTTTCTTATCAAAAGATTAAAAACAGAGCATCTGCGTTACTTTCTTGAACTCTTAACAACTGAACATTCCAATAGTGATAATCATAAAACCAAATTAAGCTTAAGCGAAGTAACAGCATGCCAGTTGACAGTTTGAACGACCGGAAGGCGTAATTTTTTTGCACCTCCCATTATCACTTTGCTGAAAAGATATTCTAATCCTTCTCTGAAATATGTGGCATAACTCGGATTTTCAGATGATGTGAGATTGATTGAATGCGTTGCACACTTTGTGGGTTGTGAAATATGCGTAAGGCTTGTACAAATTAACAAATGTAATCAACATAATCAACCAGGTGTTATCCATATTTCTGCAACACACCCACCAGTCCCCAGGGATGGAAACATTTTTCTCGCATGTCATTCAGAGATACACATGTGCGGAATTAACATAAGTATAGGAGTATATGCCACTACCGGTGGGGATTTCTTCATCGTTCATGCAGTAACAGAAGTGCCATAGCATATTAGGAAACGTAGTTGATAGCTACACTTCGTCATATAGGCCCACGATTTAGCTGTTTCCAATGAACACCGAATTATAAATAAATTCCATTTGATTTACATATCTTACTAAGCGGAGTACAGTGCATACAACAGCACAGAATATTATCTAATGTTGTTGCTTTTGTATCAGTCACTACGTTTTAAACGATTCTTCATGAATGGTACAATGGGTCATTGTATGAAAAATTAAACTGCTTATACCTCACCAGTTAGAGTATTTAAGAATGTTCTTGAAGCTATGTATTCCGAAGCATAGTCATTTAACACATTGTCAATTGTCAAATTGTCGGATAGAACTTGAAATCATAGAAATTACTTAAAGTAATTAATTTCAATCAAATGGTTTTATTTATTTAAAATATTAATATATGGTATTTATATTTAAAAATGAATTTTGGAATTTGAGCAATGCAGCCTCAATAACATGATAAATGTTGGGGCCTGCAAGGCGTCAATTGACATGGACCTACAGGAAAAAATCGAGAGGTGTCAAATCGCATCATGGAGGCAAACTAACAGGTCCATTTCTCGAAATCAACTTATCGACAAATTTTGATTTCAATAAGTCGATGGTTGCCGTCGCCGTATGGTACGCCGCCCTAACCTATTGAAACCACATTTGGTCCAGATCAATGTAATCCATTTTTTTAATGGTGGATTATATGGTGCGGTAAAGATCTCGATTGAATGTAACGCGAACTCCAGCCTCATTTTTGAAGAAATAACGTCCAATGATGCCACTAGCCTCTCGACCAGGAGTCTGACCACTTTCATGGTATGACGAAACCCTACTCGCTGTGGTATAAAACCTTTATGCAAAGTTTGAACACGATCGGATAGACTGTGTGGAGACATATAAAGGTAATACATATGTATATACACTCAGATTTTCATTTTTATTAATATAGTTTTTTTTAAATGTTTTTAGTTGCTCTATACTGCCGTGTTATGATGTTTAATTTCTTTTGTTTCTGTTATTTTTTTGTTTAATTTAATTAGTACAAATCATTTGTATATTTTTTTTTTAATTTTTGGAAAATTATGCGAGTTTTTTTTTAAAGTTTAAAGGAAAAAGTTGTACAGAAGTTTACAATTGTTGTTCATTTTATTACTTACTTACTTTACTTCTGTCCTATATCCCCTTGTGGGTCCTAGGGCCTCTACTACGCCTACGCGCCATCACGTGCGGTTCCTGGCAATGAGCCTCAGCTCTCTCCAACTCTTCCCCAATAGCTTGACATAGCTTGGTGCCTCGCTGAAAGCACGACTTCTGCGGTTCCTTATCTATCTATACATGAACGGATTAGCGTAAATAGTTTTCTTTGCATAAAAAACGCCACGCAGCTATTTGAGTATAAAGTCAACAGTCTGCTAGCAAAAGCTGTTTTATAGGCTAAAACACGAATGGAAAATATTTCAAACACATATTCCGCATCGTTGAAATTTTGTTGATGTTTTTAAGTATTCCCTGAGAGCCACAAAATCCGAAACCCTCCATAGAGGCAGTTCTCTTTTTGAGTTATTAAGCCTGAGAATAACTCTCAAATGACAGATTTTAAAATTCTACCCAAAAAAAAAAAAAGAAAAAGGAAATATCAATCCATCACGCACTACTCAGCGATGAGATTACGGACCATTTGAGAAAGCGCTCCTTGCAATTAACAAAACGTCACCACGACCACAGCATAGTCGTATCATCATCACCAATTTTATCTTCAACCAGGAGTAGCAATTCGGCTGCGATGACACGGTGTAGTAAACATGCCGACAGCCATGAGAGTTTGGATTAAAATCCTAGAAAATCCTTGACGTTGTACAAAAACAAAAACATAAACAAAGGGCAAAAGGCATCACAGATCCAAGACAACATCCACTTGCAGAAGATATAATGACGTCCAGCTCTGCAGGACTAAGGCAAATAAACAAAAAATAAACATAAAATGGAAAAGCATCGCAGCAACAATATCAGCAAATAGCAGAACAGACAACGAATGGAAAATAGGGCTACAGAAAGGAAAGAACTAACAAACATCGGCGGATTCTATCCTTACTATCTTTACTCCGCTACAGGACGTTGATGACTTGGACTTGATGGACAGCAACGACGTTGCTTTTGCGGAAAGCACCAAAACAACAAAACAGATTGCAATTTTAGACGGGTCGACTACAGTGCAACCACCATAGTAGCTATATACAGAACCAACCATACCAACACGAACACACATACTAATTGCTGTTCTGCTAACAAACGCCATGGCATAATAAAAAAAGGCGCACAATGAAATTTGCGCGATCCATTGCCTGTGCTACAAACGACAGCCAGTCTCCTTGTGCCTTGGCGACGACCTCCAGTGTAATAGACACGCGGTTCACAATTACAAAATGGTGTGTACTGCGAAACATTGCGTTGTAGATGAGCGTCTCTGGTGTTTTCGTTCGTCTTTTATTTGTTTGCTTCATTGTTGCTGGACAAAAGATCTCTCGTAGGAGTTTGCTATTTGCTCGGCTAAAGACGTCGAGAAGGCATCAAACGTTTTTTATGTAACGTAAGTCCGAAACAGAACTTTTGTTCCGTTGCTTACCAAAGTGAGTTATGTCATGATGGTTATTATTTAACTACTATCGGTTTACTGTATAAATCTGCGCATTAGACAAAAAGAATTTAGTTGAATTAAATTAAAATAATTAGTCTACTAATTGTTCACAACAGTGAACTTTTACATTTTTACTTGACTACAAAAAAAAGAGCAGGATAGGCTGTGTCGGAGACACGGCCGTGGGTTTTGAGCGTGACAACGTCTGCCCGGGACGAAAAAAAAACAAAGATTTTCTTGTCTGTGGAACGAATACACGAACGGACGTCTCAAAATGGTATAGTTTCCAAAATTCCAAGTCCTAATGGCCATATCCCAGAATACCGAATACATACCGAATTTTATGCGAATCTCTTGAGAAATTGTTTTGTTCCAGAAAATCCAGATTAATGATGATATTCCTGAATTTCCATAGCAAGAAGGTAGCATCTTAGTCCTACATACCGAATTTCATACGAATCGCTTGAGATTTCCATTTGGCTTAGTTCTCGAAATAGTGACATTTAACAGTATCTCACTTAACAGTGTCTCACTACAGTGTGAGCATAACAGTGACTCACTTAGAATTGTCTCACTTAACATTTTACTTTTTGAACATGCACCCCCTTGTAGTAAGACGTTGTCACGTCAACATGATTTTGTGTGGTTTTAGTTAATTTTTGTTTTATGTGTGTACAACAACAGTTATAACAGATGCTCAAAGTATCCTCCTTGGTTTTGTATGCTTGCTAGAGCCCGTTTTTAAATTTTACTGCATTAGACGCTTAGCTTTGGAACTCGATGTTATCACACATAAAATTTATAATGTACTGATGGAGAAAATCTTTATCCATACCACCATACACCTGTGCAAAAAGCGCTTCCCAATGATTTGGAAAAGAGACTTGAGAAACGAGTTTATTAGCAGAATTGTTTGGACGGAATAATCTTAATATGGGTTGCGGAAAATCCACACAGAATAAGTAAGTCATAATTTCAAGATGAACTCAGCGTCAATATGTGGACAGGTCTAATAAGAAACAAGTTAATTGGCCCAGCATGCATACAAAACCAAGGAGGACACTTTGAGCACCTGTTATAACTGTTGTTGTACACATTATCTAAAACCACAAAAAATCATTTTTTATTCATAGCCTTTGGAGCTTAAAGCAAAAAACTTTTTTTTTTTTTAAATTTTACCTGCTGAAGTTTTCCTAAGTATCATAAAATCTATGAGTATATCCGCAAACTTGTTAATGATTTCTGGAGAAAA